>JAKDFA010000016.1:1043051-1309385 GCA_036971435.1 Dactylellina sp. 'tibetensis' | reverse complement strand
TTTCCTTTATTGAGTTTTCTTTAGTAAAAAATTCGTTTTTTATTAATTTAAAAGATAATATTATCTAATTAAATAATATAACTTTTTATATTATTATAACTTAATTTATTTTTAATTACTTTTATTTTTTAATTTTAATTTGAAGGTAGAACTTAAATCCTTCCTTTATATAATAAAATTTAATATTTTTATCATAAGTAGTTAGGATAATATATTATTTAAAAATAATAAAATAATTTTTAATAAAATTAATTTATTTAAATTTTTATAGCTTTTATAAAATTTTTTTAATTTTATCCTTACATTTAAAAGCTATTTTAAAGAATTTAATAAAATTATTTTATTTTATTAAGATTTTAATAATATTTTTATTAATTTCATCTCTTTTGATATCGTATATATTTTAGTAAATATTATAAATATTTATAATATTTTTATTAAAGTAAATAAAGACATATTATATAGTATATTCATTTTTAAAAAAACTTTTAGTATAAAAAAAGTAATATTTATTTATTTATTAAATAAATTAATTAAATTTTTTTAATTATTTATTAAATTTTATTAAATTTATTAGTTTTAATAGTTTATAAATTTTATTAATAATATAATTATATTTTTTTTTAAAATTATTGTTTTTTATAAAATCTTCGTTAAGATTTTTAATATTTAATTAATTAATTAAAGTTTATCTAGCTTGATATTTTGATAATATAATTCTATTAATATCTCTTAAATTATTTATATTAATATTTAATAAAATAGTATTAATACTTATATTTATAATTATAAATATTAATTTGTTGATAATTAAATTTAGATTTTTTGAATATTTATTAAAAAATTCGCTAATATTATTATAATCTAATAATATTTTTATTAATTTAGAGTTTTATTCTAGTATAACTTATATTTATATTATCTAATATTTAATTTCAATTATATTATTATAGCTATAATTATATATTACTATTTTAAATATTAATTCTAGAAGTTTATGAACTACTTCTTTAATTTTTTAATTATATTCTAAAATTTAAGTATTAATATTAAAGTAATTATCTTTTTAAGATATTAAATATTAATATAAGTTAGGAAATAAGTCTTTTTTATTTTTTATTAATTTTATATTAAATATTTTATAGTTTTTAAGTTTTTTTGGTATAGAGTATAGTATAATTTTTTTAAAAATAAATATTTTTAATATATATATAAACTTTTTATTAAATTAAATTAGATTGGTTAAAGTATTATACTTATTTTTTATTTTAAATTTATTAGTATAAAGTTTAACTAATTTTATTTAAACTTTCTATTTTTTAATCTAATTACTTAAGTCTTAAAATAAAGAAGTATATAATTATTAAAATAATTAAACTAATTAATATAAAAGTATAATAATAGAATAAAATATAAATAAATAAATATTATATTATATAAATAAATTAATTAATAAAGATTTTAAATCTTTATTAATTTTAATAATAATTTTTATATAATATAAAAATAGTATATATTATACTTAATAAAAAAATAGCTATTTTATATATTTAAGCTAAATAATTATTTTAATTTTTTAACTATATATTAAATTAAATAACTATTTTAACTTTCTAACCATATATTAATTTTTTATTTTTTCTTATTTAATAATTATATTTTAAATTTTTTTATTAAATTTATCTATATTTTTTTCATAAAGTAGATATTTAAATTTTATTTTTTCCAGATTTTTAAATATAAGTATTTTATATTATATTCTGGTCTAGGCCTTTCTCAAATAGGCGCGAACGTCTTAGTTCTATAGACACTAAAATGCGAGAAATGTTATAGAGCATCAGGGTTAAGACATCCCCGGTGTTTGGCCCTAGGAGGCGTCTGTAACATATTTATTTAATCTATATTAAAAAGAATTTTAAATTATAAATTTAAATAAACTTATAAAAAATATACATTATCATCATCATTATTATTATCAGTTAAATGGTTTTTTTTTTTTTTTTTTTATTCTTTTTATTTTTGATTAGATCGACTCCATGATACCAATGATTTAACCAAAATAAAGAAACATATAAAGTGAGAGGATTCTATAATCTTTATATATATTTAGATTACAGATAATGCGAATTAAACGTCACATATTATATACCACCATACCAAACTTTTAAGTAAGAAATAGTTTTATTACTATAATAGTATCAAACCCTGCTTCGTAACTATATAGTAGTATAGTGGTACTGTTGATCTTCTAGAATCATACTGTTCCACAATTGTGATTTTAGCAAAAGAAGGCACAATTTATACGTGAGAAATCTTTATCAAATAATCAGTTGGATGAAAGCAAAAGGAATAATGATCAAATTTAGTATAGCTAGGATAGACAAGTAATATAGAATACATATTCTTGGCGAAGCCTGATAACTAACTATTCTCCTAGATAAATAGGCTGCGGAGAGAGCCAGCTGTCTATAATATCGATATTATCTTTCAGTCGAGTTCTGCCTTCACTTAACTCCTTCCATAGTGCTTGGTACCTTGCAGTCTCGTTCATAGCTTCATTTACTTCTTTCAGTGATATTACTTTTCTCCTGTTTCCAATCTGCTCCATAGCCTTTTTCTCAGCTACGGAAATCATATTCCAGATTTGGAATTCCTTCTCTTCACCTTGCCGTATGCCCCATTTCTCCTGCAAGTTGATATTTTCTGCTTTTTCTACGATTTCCGGATTCCTAAAATCCTCGCGTAGTGAAACGGATGATATAAATGGCAAATTTTTGAAGTTTGTCGCCAGAATTTTTTCATACCGAACCGAAGCAGCGATATCGAGGGCGGTCATTCCATCTGCATTTTCACCTAGAACTAAATCCGGAGGAGACGCTTCAATAATAGCCTGCTGTTCTTCTAGTCCTAGATAAAGACTTCTGACCGGTATGTGGATAGGTAGTTCGCCCATTGAATTCCTGATGTCGAGGCCGGCTCCTTTCGATCGGGAAAGCATCGCTTTAATAATGGACGATCTGTATTCGTTGTTGGCAGTTATCGCGTTCACTGTAGGCGATTCTCGATAATCAAGCAAACCAGATAGCGGGGGATCCCGTTGTATAGCTGCCCACGCCACAAGATTATCAGGGAGAATAGCAAGGCAGTCTTCGATAGAGGGGCTGCATTGAGTAGCGCCTTTAACATATTGGTAAGCTGTAATAATCCTATGTATAAGGTTTTCCGTTATCCCACCGGCATCCGTTGTTGCGTACATATTCGCCCCAAGATCGAGCAGAGCTTGTATCGCACATTTGTTAAGGATGGAACCTGCCATTAAAAGTGGAGTCACCTTCTGCTCATTCTTAGTTGACTCTAAAAGACTCGGGCCAACTTTAGAAAGAAAGTAACCAAAATTGTTTTTGTGATGAGTAACCTTTTCTTCATCGGGTTTTTCTGATCCCTCTTCCTCCCGCAATAGGTTCATGGCAGCAGCATGGAGAAGCAGTGGGTGGTTTACTCCCATCCATCGTCTAACAGTTTCCTTATCGGCTTGAATTAATAGACTCAGGAATACGTTTTTCTTTCGTTCCCTTTCTTTGCGCAGCGAAATTCTTTCGGATTTAGCTATCTCGGAGTTTATTTCAGAGTTTAGATCGGAGTCTGAGTTCGAGTCTATGTCTGAATCCGGATCTAAACCGAGGTTGAGATTCGAACCCGCTGTTTCTTCCACGAGATATTTGATATCGGCATGTTTCTCAGCTTTATCCAGCCTTTTTCGGTATTCCCGGAGGGCCATTTCTGGAGCATCGGTTTCCAACCATTCGTATACTCTTCGGGAGCCATAATAGGCTGCGAATATGGCTGGTGGTTGCTGATACCTCGGTTTTATCTGAACAACCATTTCAGGCCCACGCAGAAGCTTCCTGCTATATCCTCCTCTCTTACCATCAACTTTCAGCCCGAGGTACTTTTTCGAGTCTTCCCGGGCCTCAAAACTTTCGTTTAGGCTCAGTTCAGAGCTAAGGATAACACTGAGTCCTTTTTCTTTCAGCATCGCCTCAAGAGCTCCAATATTTTCGTCTCGGATCAGATCAGTAATGCATACGTGCCTCCAATCCCAGAAAGGCTCCCTGTGCCCTATACAGTAATCTCTGATATCTTGGGTCCACCGTCCCCTCTTGTTTGCTTTACGCTGAGCACACTGTATGTCTTTGGTGTTGATAATATGATCAACAATTTTTGCTGAGTGATTTCGATGAATAGCAATCGCAAGTATAGTATCTCCAAGCTGATTCTCAACGTCAAGAGGGAGGACCATATCTTTGTCCGCGACCTGGGAGGCTGAGGTGTATTTCTCTATGGTCTTCCAGTTACCTGTCCAGGTGGCCTTGAAAAGTTCGTGGTATGCGGTCTGTATGTCCCCGTTATCAATCGCATTCGAATATCCAAATTTAAATTTAACTTTGTTGTCTGGCCCCTCTAGTATATCTTTGTGATCTAAAAAGAAATTGCGTTTAGGAGAATAGTTAATTTGGGAGGATATGTTGGCTTCGAGTGGTAAACTCGGTGTTGAGAGTAAACCTGACCCTGCCACTCCGACTTGTTCATCGAAACTCCCAGTGGTCTCTGCCAAGATGGAAGGCTCTTGCTTAATTTCCTGGTAAGTTTTTGCTCCTTTTGCGATCAGCCATTGTCTAATTTCTTGATAGCGCTTGATTTGCGTCTCTAATTCTTGTTGTCGTGCTTTGACCCTTGTGGTATCGACACCAAGCCAAACATTTGTAGCCGAATCGATTAATGTTGTTCCAACTTGGAATTCATTAACTACTCGACTCACGACCCAGCGCTCATATGAATCCTCCTCATACATAAGAACGAGGGAAATTAGTCTCAAGTCCCGCTGATAGGCTGCGATCTTGTTGATGATAAGATCCAAGTAGGTCATCCCTTTCCTAAAAATATCAGGTACTTAGTACTGATAAGTAACAAGGGGAACTATGACCAGAACCTACCCCCGATCATTAAATCTGTAATAAGATTCGCCTGACGCTAAAGGTTCTGCGATGCATTCAGAAGGATCAACACCGAGTTCAATGCATTTGGTGAAAACTTCGACCCTGTCCAATTGAACCGCAATTTCTGCGGGCTGTAAGTAACGACCAGGCTTATGCTCAATACCGCTTTTCTTAAAGACTGGGACAGTGAGATTGGGCGGAACTCCTTTATCCAAGAGTAGCAAGGCCTTCTCTTGATTGCCTTGAGCAATACTACGTCTCTAGTTAGTCTCTACTCGGCAAGAGGATTGGCGGGCGTAGGAGATTACACACGCTACGATCAAGGCGTTGGTGACAAGGGTGTCATAATTAACGCGACTGGATTTTATGACTTCTTTAGCCGCTGTCAACGCAGAAGCGCCATCCTCCTCGAACATTATATTGACACAGTTCACATCGGCCTTCTGTATCATTCGTAAGAAAGCAGTCCCGCCTTCCGAGTCAGTTTGACCAGATGTAGCACCCAGTCTAAGAAGTGTACGAAGCATACATTCTCGAGTCTTCTTATCCGGAATGTAGGTAACCAAAACTATTGGTAGGATATCTCTGTCACTGTCATAACTATTTCTTAGGTATCTAGACCTGGTCATATCGGCGTCGCTGGTTCTAACGCTATTAAAAGCCATTTGCGTCAGTACTATGATCAACAAGTTATTATAAGTGTAGGAGTACATACGGCCGTAGAATATCAGCACCAAAATCTGATACCAAAAGCTTAACGACATCTTCTTTCCCATTTAGGATGGCAAGATGCAGCGGGTTCATCTGATGACTCTTCTCCGGCATGTTGATATCGAGTATATCGTCAGGGTCAAAGTTCCCATCGCTATCATCACCTTCATCTCCAGACTTTTTGGTTACTTCAAGGTATGATGATGCGCCAGTATTCACGGAGATAGAGGCGCTAGAGTGGAAATCGGAAACAACTTCAATATCGTCGTCCGATTCTTTGTCGGAAGCTTCGTCTTCGCTGTCAGCTATCTTTTTGGGGCCATCGGAATCTTTCCGCTTCAGGTGGCGAGTTGCTATGAGTTGCTCGGTTATCCTATCCTCTTTGATCTCTTCGTTTTGGTCGCTCTTCAACAGTAGGAGTTTTACTATTTCAACGCTCCCTCGAGCAGCTGCTATGTGCAGGGCATTGCGGCCGTCCAGGAGCCGCGGCGTAATTCTTGCTCCAGCCTCGATAAGAATATCAACAATCTCGGGAGAAGACGCCAGGGCGGCAAGATGAAGCGGGGTTCGGCCAGTGTAGTCTCTCCTGTTCACCTTCTTTTGTTGATCATCGTTAGAACTAGTTGCCCAACTTTTAACCGCTTCAACGTCTTCATCTACAATCGCTTGGTAAATAGCCACGTCCTCTCCAAAATATGCGGCTTCAGTCCAAGTTTCATCTGTTTCTACAGAAACTCCAGTCTGCCATCCTAGCTCAACTCTTCCCCGAGTGTACTTCTTGTCATCTTCTGACTGTAGCTCTTCCTCTTCTGTAGATTGAGGAACAGGGCAAGAGCCGCAACAATCCTCTAAGACACCTTTAAGGCTTCCTACAAACGCAGGATGGCGATGAAGGTATCCAATGCGATCTTTCTGCGCCTCCCCATCCCATTCGTTCAATTCAGCATCTATTTTCTCTGATAAATATTCCACATCCACTGGTTCTACCCTATAGCTTATCGGTAGCACCTGCTCCAACTTCGCGGTTTCTACTATTTTGGAAAAAGTCATTTCAAAGTGGAGCAACTTCGCAAGCCCGTGGAGCTGATCGGCTGGGAATTTGGATATAGAGGGATCAATATCTTGGCGTCGGAGTTTCGAGTAGTAGACTTCAAACCCTCGGTGATGGTATTTGTAGAGACGGTATTCGTAGGAACTAGCAGGATCACAACGAGAAGCGTCGGCATTGTTACATTGGAGCATCCAGGAAGCAACCGCTTGCGGAGTTGAATACACCTGTTGGCCGTCGTATGCGACACAAGCACAGTCCACACCAAACCCTTTGCTGTAGAGAATGTGGCTGATGCTAGTGTATAAATGGAGAGCGATGTTGACGTGACGATATTCATCTTGGGAAACTAGAAGGACCGAATCCCTCACCCTAACACAAATCATTTCCCAGGGAATAGTGTCACGAATGGTTGCCTCGATAGTCTCCATTCGTTTCATGGCGGCCTCGTGGCTAAGTCCGTATATGAACAAGTTTATATCACTTTTTCTGGCCCATTTTGTCCCATAAAGATTCCTCAAGGCGCGAGGACCTTTCTCGTCTTCTGGAACTGGAAGCATGGAGACCAAGACGCTACCCCCGGCAACGGCAACATTAGTCCAGTCAAGATTCACTAGCATGCCTGGCAAGATGATAATTTAGCCACAAAGTTTTCCAGGGTCTAATGTAGGTTCGTAGAATAGAATTGAATGGTCAATACCTTCGGTGAAGATTCTAAAATTCCGCTTAAACTCGTCAAGCCCGACAATAGCCTTGTCTCCAGTTTTCTTGCGCGCCACGTCGCTGAGTGGCAGAATGTATTTCGCCTTCTCTTCATCGTTTTCACTAGCAAGATCTCTAGCTCTGATTTTGATAGCTTCACTCTGCCCAGCATAAATTGGAACCAAGCCTACAGTATTGTCTAACAAAGCCTTATTCGAAGGATCCCGTGAAAAAAGGCCACGCAGCTCATTTTCGTATCGGCAATACGGCTTAAGCAAATCTCGTACCGATTGCTCTGTGTTATTAGTGAGGTATTCTATGAACGACGTCGTTTCAGCTGGGATTCTTGAGAATGTTGCGGATGCCGCCATTTTCGGTAAACTGCCAAGTGAGATTGATCTTGTAAAAACAAACAAGTTGGAACTAGTAATGCCATCTGTGAATCTAGAAGAGAAAGAATCGAACCTTCACTTTAAGAGCGACCCAGAAGGGCCGAAGGGCTGAAAGGATCCAATGATCAAACACATCGCGGGTGCGATTGCTGTAAGGAAAGGTCAACACAACTGATTCAATTGCTGAGGTACTTGTGTGTTAGAAGCTGAGTCGTCTTTCGCCGCGGGCTCTGAAAGCGTCTGTCTGGGGAGTCAGTCATATTGAAGAACAAATAACGTGCCTCCAGATAGAAAATGGATACTTTTACTGCATTTGGAAAATCGCTATGCTTTGATCAGAGCCTCTCCTTTTGGGGATTATCTTGAAAAGCTGGGGAACATATCTCTCGAATAATGCGGAATTATGGCGACGCAACTTGTTTCACTGCACCCACAGACGGTAGTGGATGTACTATGTCGCCACCGACAGCATCAGCAACGGGGAGTATAGTCCTCGCTTTCCAGCATCCTAAGACCGCCAGTTCCGCAAATCCCATTCCAGTTACCAAATGACCTGTAGACTAGAAGTGGCAACATAATTCTATTCAATCCTCCATAGTTTCCCTTCGCATCCTGTGTGAGCTAGATGAGCGATTGCTTCCAATTCTACCAGTGTCGTAGATCGATCCCCAGCTACAGTTGCTCAATGTCCAGGTCCATCGAACTAACTGATTGACCACCTTCTCCTAGCACAGCTAACCCTATATTGCAGCGCCGGATGGACCAAGGGAAAGGGTTCACACCCTTGCTTAGAATCCCATCATATACTTGCAGCGAACTACATTCGCAAATTAATCAAACTTGGTTTCGTAAAAAGAGATTCTGCGCAGCCACTGTGTGGAGCTGTCAATGACTGTCTTGAAAATGTCCACTTTGGATCAGATACTTTGCAATTGGAAGAATCTCAAGGTTAAATGCCGACGAAATTGAAAGGGGATAATTAGAGATGGCTTGTGTCTGAATGAAGTTTTAAAATAAGGTTGAGCATTTAGTACCAGATCAGCCTCTGGCCATACACTCTACTATATAGCATCTTAAAACATATGCCATTCAAAATTAATATGATATATATATTATGATGTTTTCCAAATGGCACCAAGTTCTATTATGATATTGCTAGATCAGAATTCCTTGAAAATAATGTCTACTAAACCCCAAATAGGAAATCTTCGAGAACTAGATTGTTGAATGCAAAATAGGTTTACCACTAGACTACGATAATTCCTGTCTACTCATTGTTAACTAAAGATTATTTTGCTTTTTAAAGTCATCCCAGGCTTCGTTCAGAGTACTAAAAACTGCAGCTGCTAGCATTCTCTGTTCAGTAGTCGCGTCTTGTGAGATCTGTTGGAATAGCAGGTTAGTTAGAAGGAAAAATAAATGTAGAATTGCGAGTTGTACCTTATCCGGGTGCACCTTTGCAATGCCCTTCATGTAAGCGATTTTGACTTTGTTCGGCATTACAAGCTCATGAAGGCCAACTTTCTTCCATCCACTCCCGTCCCATAGAACACTGTCAAGGCTTGCTATCAGAGCTCGCAGGTTTGTCTCCTTGCCTCCTCTCCAGGCTAAAAGCCGGGCTTCGACAGAATCGTGGAGCGCAAGCTTTTCTTCATCGGCTTTATCTGCAGCTGCATTCGCGGCTCGCAACCTGTTGACAGCCTCGGCACTCTGTGCTTTTGCTGATGCTCGTCCGGGAGGAGGTCGGGGCTGTGGTTTTCTAGCTGGCACGATCCGCGGTTTTGGAGCTTGTTTCGGCGCAAGGGCTTTTTCACAGCGAGATTTTCCTGCGCTTGCTGATCCTCCACCAACACCATTTTCTAAAGCTAGGCTCCATGCCATGCCTGCATCAGACCATCGCTCTAGATGTTCAAGAGCTTCGGCTTTTCGAACTACTGCTTTCCCCCAAACTTCTTTCAGGTCTTTTGTTGTTCCGTCGAGGTCGAATGACTCCCCGACTCCTTTGTCGTTACCAATCCCAGCGATTACAGTATCGCAGTCTTCGACAGCTGCCTTGGAATCCCCGAGTTTTAGATGTACTATAGCGCGGTTGGTAAGGATAAGATAATGTATGGGGTGAGCTAGTGGTATCGGAGATAACGAAGAAGTGTAGTGAATGAGAGCAGAAGGGTAATCGCCACGTTTAAAGGCCTCCGTCCCTGCTGTTCGCTCCGCTGTAGAAGATGCTAAGGAAGAAGGCGACAACGATGGAGTTTGGCGGCTTGAACGGGATTTGGGAGGTGGAGTAGGCCGAGGCACTGATCGAGTTTGGGCTGCTGATTGGGAAAATGGGTTATTGGGCCCGGGTGCTGTCGTAACTGGAGGTTGCGTTACAGATGTTGCTGAAGATGCGTCCCCGAAGAGCAGATCGCCTTCGGCCACATCAGGTTTGGATGGAACAGGTGCAGCAGCAGGTTTACGTCGCCTGCTAGGACTAACATAACCTTGCTGACTCTCTGTTGCCTCCCGTGTGAGTTTGGCTCTCCGAGAGTCTAACACAGGCGTCTTTTGTTCGAGATCCTGTCGCCGTTCTCTTTCTTCTCTCGCTTGTTGGCGTAGTTTCTGCTCTTCGGCAAAATCCCTTTCTTCTCTGGACATCGGTGTAGGTTCTCGTTGCGCTCGCTGTTGAGGCTTACGGCCTCTTGTATCGCCTCCCATATCTAACTTCATAGCCTCGTCCGTAGGCCGTCCTTCTGGCCTTCTAGAACTACCACCCCGTTGTTCTTTCTGCGCATCCCTCATCCATTTTGGCGTTCCATCCGTTGCAGTGCCCTCATCTTGGAGATCATTTATCGCCTGCGCGACCTTCTTACTACCGGTTGCCCACAAGCTCCCAGCCGTCTTTAGAAGATTCCCACCCAGTTTTTGAGCGTATGCAGCAACGTCTTGCATTTCTCCTTGTGTTTGCCACGCCGGTCGAGAATTTCCCCCCCCTCCTCCCCCTCTATCCCTAACAGGGCGTCTACTAGAGCCAGCGTGCTCTTCTTGTAATTCTTCGTCTCTTCTTGAATGGTTCTGGCCTTTGGATTTCGTCTTACCGTGTGCTTCATTTAGCAAAAGATCGATGGCGGCTCGAACATCTAAGCCAGTCTCGGTTTGCGCAAGAGCCCTTTTTGCATCTTCGGCCGAAAAACCCATATCCACTAGTTCACTTATCGCTGGATCACGAGGATCCTTGCCTGGCGGAGGGGTGCGAGCGAGACTGTGAAGTTCCTGTGCATTTTCAGGTCGCCGGGACGGCCGAGCAGGCTTCGGTGGCGGCGAAGGTGATTTCCGTCTCACTTCTGAGACTGGTTTACCCAATAAACCAAGTATATCATCATCATCGAACGATGATGATGGTTGAGCCTCAGTGGCTGGTGGAATATTTGTACCAAAGCTATCAAGATTGAAAGGGTCGTTCGATAGTGCGGAGCTCTGATAGGTGCGGTGATTCTGGCCTGGCTGCGGGCTAGGAATCGGCCGACTAGGTAGCGGTGATGGAGTCTTGGTTGGTGGGGTCGCAGAGGGTGGTGGGAAGTGGCTAGCCCTATTGACCATTGTATCCGCCGAAAACCCAGCAAGTAAATCGGCTTCGTCAGGATCATATCGCGCAGGAGTGGATGTACCAGACCGTCCTTGGGCACCATTGGGCCCTCCAAATGAGCCCAAGGAATCTAGGCCGCTGAACTGTTGATCCAGCCTCTTTTGCTTGAGTTGATCTGCCCTAAGTTTATCTTCTTGAAGCTTCTTCTGTTGCTCTAGTAAGCTCATATTGGTCGCATTGCCGGACTTTTTCGCAGAAAAGCTGACAAGGGAGGAGAAACTGTCCATCCCATTGCTTCCCGTGACGTTTCCGGCGGCGGCAGCATCTCGACCATTACCGCTGGCGAACGGCTTTGTGGAAGTAGGCCTGCTAATAGGATTCGTTGATTGAGGTGTAAGAGTTGGCGTGGAGCGGAAGGAGGTGTAGTTCCCGGTGGGAGTGAGGGATGATGTCGCTGGGAAGGGCGATTGCTTCGACGCAGGGTTGCCCGACGCAGACCAGTTGAGGCCGGCAAGATCATCCATTGCCGATGGTTCCGCCGGCGGAGACGAAAACGAAGCAAGCTGGACTCCCGAATACAGGTTTTTGGTTAGATGAGATGAAGCGATTGAGGATTGAGCGGAATGAGAAAGTAAGAATAGAAGAGGAAGCTTTACAGATAGGTACGAGCATTCCAGCCAGCTAAGCAGTTGTCGCCACAACCTGCTGCCAACACATAACTAAAAAAAAAGAAGCGCTCTATCGCCCTTCGAAGAATATATAGGATTGAAGAATAGTAGCGACCATCTATCGTACATGAAGGGAACAAAGCAAAATATAAATTATTAGCTATGGGGATTTGTCGCCGATGCTCTGATGCAGTGCGCGCGCGTATACATGTAAAGCAACAGTCTGAACGCCCTTTCCGATCTGCTGACGCAATGCCAGCAGCTCCAATATGCAACCTGCTTCCTTTTAACCTTACCGTTTCCCTGGCCATCCCAATGGTGCAAGACATTTCGGATAGCATAACGCCCCTGTAGAAATGAAACTAATCATGTCATCCGACGATTTCCATTGTCGTTTTCTTCGCAAATATCACTCTCACACGACATAACATAGAAAGAAATAAATTTGCATGCGGTTCGGATAGTCTCATCAATCTCGCAGCCAAGCTCGCTTCTTCTCTTCTTTTTTCAGTCTCGTCTTCTCTCTAAACGCCTTGACCTCTTTCTTAGTTAGTTTCTTCGCTTGCCTCTCTGCCTTTAAGCTCCTTCCGTCGTGGCAATTCGCTGCCGCATCCACGTCAAAATAAATCTCCATTTGACGGCGGGCTCTGCTCTCGTCGGTGTGTTTTTCGGCTCCAGGGCCGTTCTGAAAACGGCCGGTAAACCGATTGAAAGCAGCATGAGCTGCGTACGGATCTATGGTAGGCGATGGCGTTCGTTCTGGTTGTTGCGCATATGGCGCTGTCGGGTCATAATCGCCATGTATCGTAGGATCGTAACCAGAATATTCCTTTTTATCTTTCTCGACAACAGCTCCCGGTGGATCCTGCTCAACCTCCGATGGAGGAACGCGAGGGTTTGTCCATGTTGTTTCTCCAGTGTGATGATTGTAAAAGTAGTACTGTCCGGCACTAGCTTCCCAGATCGCTTCCCAGCCATCTGACGGCGATTCTTCTGGTGGGGGACCAGGTGGTAACGGCGGAAGTTCGCCTTCTTCTTGTTCGTCATCTTTGCTAGAATCCGCCAAAGAAGCTCGTTCGTCGTCCAGTTGTCGTGACTCGGAGTCTCCGCCAGATGCTCCATCTAAAGTGGGTGACAGTTTCGCCCTAGAAATTGGTCTTGATTCCGTATTGCGAGCGTCTCTAGATATGGGTGAGTCGGGCCGATGTCTCTTCCGCGACGGTTCATCGGGGGACGGTGTTGGCTCTCGAGATCGAGCTAGAGGTTTGTTTGGTGCTTTGTCGGTATCGGCATCCCCATGCGTCTCCTGTATCGGAGGGGATTTTGTGGTTGTAGTCATGCTGATTCTTGGGGAGGATGATTGGAAGGACAATGCGAGCGTGGATACAGATGATACAATCAAGTGGATTGGTTGCAGGATGTGATGAGAAGCAGCCGTGACGCACTTCACGTCTGCGGGAACTTGACGATCACGTGACCTAACACTAGCCACAATTTTGCTCGCATCTCACAAAGCAAAAAAAAAAAAAAAAAACCTGGCGAGGAAAAATCCTAACTGAGATCAATATCTTTAAACATCGTCAAAACATCGGTCCTTCGAGTTCCCAATCGCTACGTCACACCTTCCGCCCAGACTCCATCCAAAATGCATCTCATGTACACTCTCGACTCGAAGGGCAATCGTCTCTACACTCTCAAGAAGGTTGCGCATGGGGAGGTTACCAAGAGTGCCCATCCCGCCCGGTTCTCACCAGATGACAAGTATTCGAGGTACGCAGGCTGCTATGTAAAAACCGAAAAACCACGTTATATGGGCGCTAACCAAATTCCAGGCACCGCGTCACGCTGAAGAAGCGCTTCGGCATGCTCCTAACGCAACAAGGTATGATGCCGTCTCCCTTCTCGATACTATACTCGTTCTAATTACTCTACGATTCAGAAAACTGGAAATCGATGTGATTTAGAATAGGAAGGAATGCCGATTTCTCCATTGTGTACGATACGCGGGAATCATAATGTGCAAAGGCTCTAGTTTTGAGAGTTCGAAAAGGCGTTCTGGGTGCACCGGTCATGTCTGAATTATAGATATTTACAGGATCTGGTATTTCTTTGGACTGGGTTGTTAGCCCTCTTCGAATATATTGGCTATCCACGCGATACAATAGAGTTTTTACTTGTTCTCTCATCGTAGATGCACGGCTTTTTACAGATGCAACAATATAGAAATTTTGTATAACGGGGGTATCTATCGTATCATCATAATAATGAGGTCTGTTTTCCTTCTAAGACTAGTTATTCACATAGAGCCTACTTGCCTCGTCGCTTCGAGGCATTCACGTTCTTTCCAGCCCCAACCTTAGGATTACCACCGTGGCCCAACCTCTCGCCAGTTAACAACCCGGGAAGGTAATCCCTATCCATTAAATCCCGCTCTTTAACCCGCTTGCTGTCTTTCAGCGCCTTTTCATACTCTTTCTGGTCTTCTGAAAGCACGATATTCTCCCGTACACCCTTCATACTTGCCGTTCCGTGCTGGGTTTTAGCAATACTAAAAACATTGCCACGATTGTTCCACTGCCAATTTTTCTTAAGATGGACCCGGAAAACACCATTCGAGTCCGTCGAACAGGTTACCTTGGTGAGCGAGGGTTGGCCGCACGAAGGGCAGAATTGACGTGTTACATCTCTCACGATCTTGAAGCAAGCATGGCATCTAAGGACGTGGGACTTCACAGACGTGATCCTGCTCATTGTAGTTGGCGAGAAGAGATGGATTTGCAGTTGCAATAGGACGTTCTGCATAGCAAAATCGGTAGTACAACATGCTGTGGTAACCTGGGTTACTGTTTTCGAGGGGGTTGACGTAGTGCCGTCCGATATGAGGTGCACTTCGAGGTTTTCCGGGGTGATCCAGTCGTCTTCGGAGTCCGTCGTGATCTCAGGTTCATTCTCTACGACTTGATCAAGAGATTCTAGTTCATTGGCAGGGATACTGTCTAAAGCTGATATCGGAATCTGATACCCCTCTGTTTGTTGAGGATCGGTTCCCAGTTCACCCTTCCCCTCTGTACTATTTCTCGCAGCTTGTGAGATCGCCGTAGGAGTTGTTTTCTTTCCTCGTGAGACAGGAACAGTTGTCCAACCCTCCTCCTCGTCCTCTGGGTTGGCGTCACTGGATATCTGAGCGGTAACACCTTTGCCCCTTCCCTTACCTCGCCGTCTGCCTTTCTTTCCGCTCTCTTCTGTCTTGGTTTTGTTCTCTTCAAATTTTTTGAGCCTTCTCTCGAATTCTTGTGTGCCACCAAGCTTCTCGCACTCGATCTCATAGGTAAGAGCTAGAACTTGTAGATCCGTTGAACCAAGAACGGCGTAGTCGCCGGTTTTCCGAGAAAAGTTGGAAACGTATTTGATGCTCTCTGGCTTTGGAGAGCGGAATTGCAGGAATGGCGACCAGAGAGTGTTGAATCGAGAACGAGTGCTCGCATCACGGATTTCCGAGACAACAGATGGAAGAGTGATGAGATTGCTGGACTTGTCAAGAAGAGATTGTGGAGAGCAGATATTTTTGATTATAGGACCGGTATCAATTACCAAAGTATCAATTTCGATACGAGCTGGTCCCGGAGAGCTCTGAGATACTGGTATTAAGGCCTCGGTCGCCATGGTGTGAATATTGAAGTGCCAATATCAAGCTCAGACAGGAAAAAAAAAAAAATTGTGTCGACGAAGAAATTTTGTGTTGGCAAGCAAACTTGGATTTGTTGACAAGCACGCCAAAGCAGGCCGGCCTTATTTGAGCGGTGCATCAGGCCTCAATCGAAAAACTCGCCGAACATCCGCCACCGCAAATACAAATACATCGAATTTGCTTAATTATAGACATCCGCCCAACCGATGCACAATCGCAAACCACCCGCGCTGACACGGGCATGAGCCTGCTGCTGTCGTAGGAAGGCAACCCTGGCTGCCAGAGAAAGCGCGGTCTCTTTCGATTTGAGACTCCCTTGTTTAACCACTCGGAAACTAGATCAGTTATCTTCTTTTGATTCTCATTTTCTTCTTCAGGAAACCAGTAACAATGATTGTGATATGGTACCACCCCCACGCCTTGATTTCGTAAAAGCTATCCGCCTAGAGCTTAGGTTCAGTGTTTTCCGGGCCCCCACCATCCCTAGAGACAAAAGTTTTATCATGTGGGGTCTCCGAAATTTTGGGATCTTTTGAAAGATGTCAACTAGAGTCTCTAGGTGCCATTAGAATTGGTGACAGATGCAAATTTCTAGATCTCGCTTCTTTCGGGTTTGGTATCCGCGGGTCTAGCTTTTTGGTCTAAAATTTGAACACTGAGACTTAGCGTAGGACAATTGAGCACTTGGATTGTGATATCGAAATGCATATGGTGCATGGCGGGCACTACAACGTTTCTCTTGAACCCTCGCACAGCATTGAAACTTGCAGGGACCGCAACCCCGATGTCGGTTTTTGTCCGCACTGCACCAGCCTTAAAGCTCTCGCGTTTATGCATCCGCAGCAGCGCAGACCACAACGCGAAAGCTGCCTTGAATAGCAGCTTTTCCTCAAAACGCAGATAGAGCTAAGACATCTGACGTGGAAAGGTTTCGGGATGTTTTCGAACCCCTCTTTGGAACTTTGGTTGGGGTTTGGCCGTTAGATCTGTTCTGACGAAAGTACTTAAATGTGCGGTTGTTCCTTCGACCTCAGCTCGACGCAAGGCCCGCAAAACTGCGACACCTGCAACCGGATCTTAGCAGGCCAACCGACTAAACTCCTCACCTCCAACTGTAATACATTATATCATGTTATATTACTGTAACGGCAACGGTGATAAAGCTGCCCCCTTTCGTACTATAAGAATGGACCCCGTGACTAACATTGTGCAATCGTATTGTCAGATATCCAGATTATCATCCGAACCTCGATTTCGTGCTTCAGGACCATCCGTCCATCTGTTTGTACAGCTAGCAGTCTCGACAGTGCTGAGCAACAACAAGAACAACAACAACGACAACAACACCGCCGACAACAACCCCGTCCTCCCCCGGCGACGTGTTTGAAGCCTCCGTCCGCTCGAAACCCCAGCCGACACCGACACCCGAACCCCATTTGTAATGGCCCGCGTAAATGTACCTTCAGAACGCCGACCTCAGAACTCTGCCTCTGATATCTGTCCCAAGACCAATGACGTCGAAGACCTTCGAACAATATGATCACATGGAGCATCGGCTTCACCGTACTTTTGCAGTGGCAAACAGATCATTTCAAATTCAAACTTTTTCTTGACGGTAATGCACGGCTCACACACACTCGCATGATTGCTTGCCGTCGCTTGAAATGGCATGGCGTTTTTTTGCCAGGATGTTCCCACCTACCTCTGACAATATCGCTCTGTATCGTCTTGTTGTCACCGCCATTGTTATACTGCTTCGTCACCTCAACGTACAGCTACATGCATAGCTATCATCGCTGGGATAGAGAGACGGAAAACCGTACATATTGGCGTTTCGATTGTTCTCCAGCTACAAGGAAGCATTACTGAGCTGCGGCCCGGTTTTCCGGAATTCTTTGCTGTTGATGAACACCCTCGAAAACCCAACAAATGAAAGAGCGAGCAGCTGTCGGTGGGGTAAGGGTAGGTACCTCTGGAACGGAGAACCCAAACATCAACCATCGATAAGTCTACCTGCACCAGTACACTTTGCATGGCAACCAGCCAATACGGTCATTTTGACCCCTCCAAGTTCCCCCACATCCTTATCAAGCATCCAGTCTCTTTGTTTGATTTTTTGGTCACCTGGATCAAATTCACTCACAGATGGTATTCGCACGTCCCCTCTTTACTACTGGCTATCATTCAGCTCGGTAGAATTCACGGGAAGAGCTAGACGCATGTGGAGGACTCATATTATCGCGAATACTGGAGAAGCTCTTCGAAGCACTGCAAACTCGAGTTTTCTCTCCACATGATAGGCTGCTTCAGCTCGGTAGAAAACATCTGCACCAGCAGTCGTGGGTACACACCTTTCCCGCTGTCAAATATTCTTGAAGTCTCGATTTCCGTTAGAATGTTGACCGAGGGGGGTATCCCGCAGCCGGGGGGACCTGGTCTAGACATCACGACTGGGGTGTGTATCCACCATGCATAACAATCAATACGACTATTCTTCAAGATTGAGGCTCTGCTGCATTAGAGACGAGGAACGATCTTACGTCCGGCATCCGACTGTTTTATATAAGGAGCATATGTTCCAACCTTTCAGCCTTCTTTAACGATTATCTATCATTCCACGCTGCAAATTACATTCTTAGTGCTTTTGGACATCAGGACGGGAGTCTTCCCTATAATTCGAAGATGGTATATACCCTTCTATTTTTTTAGGTCCTTCTCTCGAATAAATAAGACTAAATCGAGAATCTGCTCTAGAATGACTATATTGTCTGTTACCGGGTCACCGACAGGGAAGGTGTCCTGAAAACCCACCCGAAGCGGGGTTACCCCCTGGGTATGAGCATGTGGTATGTAGACGGTAGAGTTAGATTTTTAGGTCAGTGGGAAGTAGACCGCCTCCCGTCGATGCGGCTAGTCTCCGCCACCGTCATGAAGATGGTGGAGGTTGATAATCTATTGAGATTCAAAGGGAGGTCATATCCCATAGAGAATAATGAAGGGTTTTCATACCTCCAATGGAGGTCTGATCCAAGAGGTAGTGCACAAAATACACATCATATAATGGCAAGATTTGGTGAAGGCGACATTCCTAATGCCGGAACGATTCGAAAGCCAAATGATGACTGCCCATCTGTACTAAGATATTTGCTTCAGGGGAGCAATCTTCTTGTAAATCACACGGATCCCAACCCTGATGCACACACGCATGGGTTGTGTTCCATTGATATACCTGTTGGGATATTTTGGGGCCTTTTAGGCCTCCGATCAATCAAGAACTGGCAGGTTATTCCTGCGCTGTTGGATGGGGATTGGCTGGCAGACCAGGCCCGGCGCGATTCTAATGATGATCTAAGGCAATATCAACCTACTTTCGGTGAGCTTCGGTCAAGAATTTCTATCCTCTGGTGGATCTAATATTTTCGAAAGGCGTTCTTCCAGAAAACACATACTTAAAAATATGGATCGCTGTGCATTGGAGCACGCCCGAATTGAAACATAACTTCTTTCGGTTTAAACATTATGGGGAGCTTATCATCGACGACGCAATGCTCGACAACGACCCTATTACTCCTGAAGATGATACGCACGGAGGAGACGGCAGTGATTATGGCGACGGATACTATCACGAAGGGCAATACATATCGGGTGATTACCATTTTTCAACGAAGCTGCCATCACGCGGCAATTCAATGAAGCCAAGATATGACATCTCTGGTCGTTCATTTCATAGTATGAACGATAGAGATGGCTTATCAAATTCGACAGCAAGTATACTTTCGGCAGACGCGGGAGCCATTGTAGTTCATAGAGGAGGTGTTCCTGAGACGACTACCAAGCCACCTGTTCCGAAGAGTCTTAGAGTTGACCGACTGTATGCCGATCGGACCGAACTTGGCACAAACCTCCTCCGCCTACATCAGGAGGAGGATGATCTGGAAAATCTCCGCAAATACGGCACTGGAATCAAGCTTTACAGATTCCGCTCCCGGACCGGCAATTATGAGCCGCGTTACCCCGAACATCAGATCATGCAACAACAGCAAAGCAACGAAGCGAAAGGACGCCGCCGCAAATCCGAAAGTACCAGGCACACCAAACAACGAAGCGAACGCTACCAACATAAGTACATGGAGTATGTAGACGACGATAGCCAGGAGCTAGCTGGGGAGTTCAGGGGTTCAAGCTACCCTCCCGATATACATCGACAAGAACTATTGAAACACGATCCCTCTCGCTTTGACGACAGGTTCCACAACTACTTAGGCGACCGTCACGACCCTCGGATATACCCCCCGGATCACGTATTTATACCACAAGCCCCTAAATATCCCCAACCCGATTTCGAAGATAGCATCTACGGCGATTCCGAGGAAGAAGATGACGACTCAAATTCGTATGATGCGTATGGAGAGGACAATCCGAGATAGATTCTATACGGAAATCATAAATCGGATGGTACTAAACGGACAGTGCAAAGAACGAAAATTCTCACGGCATTCTCGGGCTGATCATCATTGATACTGGTTTATCGTTGGGGCTGGGGCTATGTATGTTTTCTACTGAAAATTTGGGACACAGGCTGTGAAATACTTGTGATTTTTGTTTTCTTTTAGGTTACTTTTTCTCCACCTCCCGCTTTTGTTTTGGGAGAGGCTCACGACTGAGATGATTTAATGATTTTCATGATTCTTCGAACTTTGTATTAGGCACATAGCGCGTTTGGTCAAGTTTTTTGTTCGATAATTTGTCTCAGAAGGTTGTTTTTTGTAATTGCCGAAAGTACCTTGCTGAGTTTTGTATTTACACTTTATATCCTTTATACCGTACATATATTTACAGAACAAATTCAAGATACTGCCAGGAAATTTTTTCACTTCCTCTTCTGCTTCTTTGCCTTGCTTCTACCTGCATTCGCTAATCGTCTAAATCTCGCTTCTCTCTTGAGTTCATTAGATCTCGTCAATCGCTTCCACCTCATTTTGTTAGGTTTCGGTATATGAACAGGGTTTTCTTCCATGTATTTGCCTATTCGCCAGCCGGATGGTCTAACGATATAGGCGCCCGGCCGTTTCTCCACGGTTTTAAAGTCCAGGTTCTCTTCACCGGCTGCTCTCCTCTCCAAATGAGCAATCTCTTCTGGTGACATGCGAACTTGAATGAGCCCTAGCAACCTGCTCCTCGCGGCATTCGGTGGTTTGGGAAGCTTTTGATCTCGTGTGATGGCGACACCGATGAATTTTCTCTTCGGTTGTTTCGGATCGAGGTAGTGACGAACGAAACCAGGACACAGGGCGTAGAGTGTGTGATCGCGGCCCATGCCAACGTTTTCCCCAGGATACCATTGGGTACCGCGTTGACGGAATAGAATCATGCCTTTGCGAACTCGCTCACCTGCAAATGATCATGAATTAATATTGAACGGGTTAAAGAGTGTGTAGACCTAGAGCCAATTGACTCACCTCCCGTCTTCTTGGCACCCAGCCTTCTACCAGCAGAGTCGCCGGGTCCGTTTGCTGCACCAGATGTCTTGTGGGTGGCATATCTGAGGAAAGTGAGGATCGGCGATTGGTATTTTGTGCATGTCTGCTGCAATAGGGAGGGAGAAGACGTCGACCGAATTGAACGTCGGAAGGACGATATCGACCGCGCCACAGCGGCTGTGACGGGCGATGAGGGCATTGTCGAGGAGCGTCGGTGTCGTGGGCCGGTAGGATTGTGATCGGTGTTAGTCTGTGGTCGGTGTTATCATCAAAGCTTGAAGGTTTTGGTGTTGAAACAAATGTGGGAAAAGCAAGTGCTGGAAATTGCTATGGACAACGCGAAGCCCTGGGCACCAAAACGACTGGGTCGGATATCGACAGTTGGCCTTAAGCTTCCTCGTCGCCCTCGAGCTATCTCTTTTTAAAAACATTGCAACCGCCATTTACTATAAATTTAGTCTTCCAGATTACGCGTTTACGCACTATATCAATTGGCCATTACACCAGTATTCGCTGCAACCATGTCTCGTTTCACGATCATATCCATACTCGTCCTGCTCACCGGACCATTCCTAGCGGCCGCTCAGTTCGGTGGGGGATTCTTTGAGCACCTTTTCCAGGGAGGAGACCACGGTCATCACCAGCGGCAGCAAGATGTCGGATCCGATAGTGCTTGGTATCGGCAGACATACGCTCAAGGTAATAACCGCCTTTAACACCATTTTTCTATACAAGAGCTAACACTGTACGAATAGCACACTGCAGCAAGTATCTCTGTCCTGGAACACTCTCATGCGTCGACAGAGCCACTCATTGTCCCTGTCCGTTCCCCGATAACGAGGTGAAATTCGAGCTATCCGATGGCTCTGCGATCTGTGTAAGCAGAACTGGAAAGCCTGGTAGCGCATCAAAGAAGGTTGAACTGGCGAGAAAGGGCTTGTTGTAAAGACTATATTGCTCGATGGTGGAAGCTGTACTAGATGTAATTATTCATGTTCGCTGCTCGGAGGTTGGTGTTCAGGGTTCTGTAAGATATCAGATAGATGCTGTTTAACTATCTCGAATGCGCACTTGTGTCAAAGGTTTTAAAAAAATGTTGATGCCATCCAAGTCGGTCGCGATATTGGAAATTCAAGATCCCACATCGAGCAAGTGCCTGACCAGATCCCGCCAATAGCAGGTGCGGTATTATCGTGTGGCTGACCTCGGCTAGGATTTCTTTCGCAGCTCGCCAAATTTTTCTTCGTCATGAGCCGCACGCAAATTCTTTCAAACGGTCCCTTCACCCAACATCAATCTTCATACCGTTACACAATTGTTTTACCCCCACTGATCCCACGAAAAATCTGAAGCAAGATCCAACTTGAACTTTGTACGAGCAAAGAACAGTTACGCTCACCGATCCTAGAATTCGGTGACTATCGCGGCAATGGTCTTCTTATAAGTATGTTCCTACTGTGATTCATACCGACACAGACATTACCCCCAACCTTTCTGCTATGATGACAGCCTTTTATCAATGCCTAGACTATTGATGCGAGCTTCTCCGTCATGTACCATGCTGGCTTGATTTTATATCTTTACAAGATAGACTACAACGGTATCTGAGCACATCACGACAAGTTGTCAAATTTCCATCTAGAAATTAACTTACACCAAAGCGATTCATCATCACGCTAATCAATTGCGTAGTCTTAGGTCTTATGAGAGATCTCAAGTCAATATATTTCGGCGAAAGATGGCGAAAGTAACTGAAAACGGACCAGCAGTCCCTCCTTCGGCGCCACCAATAAAGCCTTCACAGGTCCAGCCCAAGTCAAAGCGTCCCAACTACAATGCTATCCACGCCGACCCACTACCTTTGGCCCTTTACCATGGGCCTCCGCTGATCCCACATAACCCTTTATCGATTCTGCACCACCTTTATCTATACTTCTTCCCGCCAGCAACGTCGCACAAAGTCGTGTACACTGGCGTTTTCTCTCCGGTGACAATGTCTGTGGAGGTAAGAGATCCGAAAGCGGTCATGGATCTCTGGCAAAAGGGATTCTGGGGTAAAGGAAGTCTGAGCCGGAGTGAGCCTACCTGGTTGAATCGAGAGATGCGCCGGTTAGGCGATACGCAAGTTGGAGAGACCTCGGAGGAAATCACTAGGAAGCGAAGGGATCAAAGAAAGGAGATGAAGAAAGAAAGAGCTAAGAAAGAGAAGGAAGACCTGCAGAAGGTCAAAGAAGCAGAGTCTAAGAAGAAAAATGGGACGAACTGCTTGGCCGCGAATGGTAAACCGGTGGTTTCCAACCCCAAGGTTGTAGTTAACTTGGAAGAAGAGATAAACGGCTTGGACAGCGCTATCAACGAATCTGTGGCGACGAACAAGTTGAGTTCCCAAATGGGCTTACCGACGCCTCCGCTATCAGTATCAGATGAGCAGGATACTCTAGATGCCGAATCCAAACCTGCAGCCGTCACCGTCACCAGTGATACCCCCGCTGTCTCTGCTCCCCCTTCCACGGACACCCCACTTAGCCCGTCTCACCCTGCAAAAGTCGTTCGATTTGACTCTACAACTAGCACCATGGAAATCCCCACAGAAAAGCATGTCGTTATCGAGAATCAAGAGCACCTCCAACTCTCCCTTGCAGAAGCTTTTTTTCTCTCATACGCTCTCGGGATTCTTTCAGTCACTACAAACGGCTCGTCTGAAGCTCTTACTATTCCGGATATTCTCAAACTCTTTATCCGTTATTCAAAATTCCCACCCCTTTCCGAATCCTCCGTATCCCTGACAAACCTCCAGCCCGACAGTTCGTTCCTTGTCAATTATGCTGTCTACCATCACTTCCGTTCCCTTGGCTGGGTGGTTAAATCTGGCATCAAGTTCTCTGTCGACTATTTGTTATACAAGCGAGGTCCTGTGTTCTCCCACGCTGAATTTGCGGTCTTGATTATTCCGAGCTACAGTTGCTGGAAAGATCGAGAAGAAACGGTGGGGAAGGAGTGGTATTGGCTCCATAGCATCACACGCGTAAACAGCCAGGTGAAAAAGACCGTATTGCTAGTCTACGTAGATGTTCCGACGCCAGATGAGACGAAAGGGTGGGACAGTGAAAAGGATGGTATGAAGACTTTGCTAGGGAGGTATAGGATACGGGAAGTGCCGTTAAGGAGGTGGATCCCCGGCAGAAACAGAGATTGAATGCTACTTTTAATTGTCGGGTCTGGTTTATATCTCTACAGTATTTTTTTTTGGTTTACTCGTGGAGTCAGGATTCTACTTTGGCGTTTGGAAATGAGGCGTGTGATAAAGTTCTTCTGGTCTCATTTTGTATATACTATTTCGGTCTCGTGGCCAGATGTATACTATACCAAAAAAACTCGCTCTAAATTTAAATCTCAGCACTAGCTTTTATTATCTTGGTATTAAATTTGCGATTTGATGGTGTTGGGTGTGATTATAAAGTTGATGGTTTAAGAAAAGTTCTTTGCTGAAAAAAATTGGTAAATTGAAAAAATCGCAAAGACACAAGATGTAATGAATCCAAGTTTGGCATCAAGCGGCAGAGCCTTCTAGGCTGGCTGGGCCACTTTTCTCCGTTTACGGGGTGGAATTTCCGCCTCTGTCAATGGAATATTTTCTAAATCTCTTGCTCGTTTGGAAGATTTCTTCTTACTATTAAGAGAAACAACGGTTTGATCATTTGCATTTCTTGCCTGCAACACAGGATGTGGCTTCTGGTCAGTCTTCAACGCTGATTTACTTCTTTTCCGTCTTGATTTCCACTTTTTCCGCGATTTCGACTTCTTAGACGTGCAGATGGTGAACGTAGAATCGAGAGTGGTTGCGACTGGGCATCCCCCCACAATTTCGGTAACATTGAAGGTTTCCAAACTTTCGGGCTTGGGAATAAGTATTTTCAGGATACTTGGGCTAAGAAGTTCTTGGAAAGCCTGTTCCTTCGTGAATTTCAGTTTGCTTCGCAACCCCTCTAACGCGGGAAGATCTCTCAATCCAATAGGAAATTGGATAATTGGTGATGACGAGTTCATAATTTGAGGCAACTCAATTCCCGGATTGAGAGATTTGTTGTTGATATCACGGACGAGAAAGAACCCGCCCATGAGATTGAGGAATTGCTTTTCCTCGATAGAGAAAGTCTCGTTTACGAAACACCACAAGACTCGGGTCTTATCGACTATATTAATCGAGTAGAATGCTTCGGTGTAATCTTGATTCTCTTGTAAAGTTTGCAGTCTCAGATTTGTTTTTCGCCGGAAATCGCGGCTCTCAGGATCATCCAATGATCCCCAAACCGCGAGAAGCAAGAAAGTTCGAAGAAACTGGTAATCGATTCTATTTTCCTGGTGGTAGGACTTGAAATATGTCTCGAACCAATTGTTTACGTCTGCTTGACTCCGACAGCGACAGAACGAAGCCGCGAGGTCTGGCATGCCGTATCAGAACGGACGTTCGGCATTGGATATAAGACGATTCGGTGTGATAATACTTACCTTGCTTTGTAACAACTAATTTCTTCGCCGCTTCTTCTTTGGGGTTGCGGATGGCAATCTCACCGTAGCCACATCTTGTGAGCACCTGAAAGGCCATAAGTTCTTCCCAACCCAAGCCAGCTTGAAGCAGAGTCTCCGTGTTGTAAACTTTTACCTCGTTCAGACTGATTCCTTCGTTGATATCTCTGTAGTCTCTGAAGATGACTGCGTCTGGTCCGGCAAACGCCAATATATCCGGATTATTGCTCCATGCGACATCGACGAGACCTTTCGCTTGCATTTGGGCACACTCCGCAGTGGGATCAAAAGCAGCGTGGTAGGTAACACCCAAACAGTCCAGAAGTTTGAACCAGGTGGATATCTTTCCGTTCCCATGCTTGTACCGGTCTCCAAGCTCTTCTACTGCTTCTTGAGGCAAAGGGAGTGGAACGACAACATGAAATTGGATGTTCAAGGCCATGTGTGCAACCAATCGTGTGAAGACATTTACTTCCCGGTGAAATAATCTTAGCTTCTCGTAAGGATTTTGCCCTGTGTTATGTATCAGAGAAATTTCCTGCCGTTTCCGCTCTCTAAAGTTGTCCTTTTGAAGGAGCTGTTTCTTTCGCTCCTCTCGTCTTTCCATGCCATAATCCCATGAATTTTGGTCGAGGGCGATGCGAAGAGGTCTTTGATGACGGTTATAGTGGGCTGTAGCGATAACGGCGAGAGATTTGAGATCCCCCAAGCCCCTTTTGTCCAAGTGCTTCCATAGCCTGATCTTGTCAGAAAACGGCCACTCAAAGAAGCAAGAGAGGTTCTGACTTACACATAATCACCTCTTCCCTTGCCCATGATCTTTGTGTTGTAATTTGGTTAGCTCCACTTTGGGAAACTGGTTGTGGTTGCAGGGGTTCAGTCTGGTTGCCGATTTTGTGGTAGCGAAGCGAGACACCTGCAAAGACACCTCGTGCATATGCAAGGCCTCTTCCATGAACTGGTCTGGCGGGAATAGCTAGCCGAAGGGTTTAGTTTGCGATTTGATCTCGCGGGACCAACTTGGGAACTTGTTCATTAAATGAGAGGCAGTCTACTCTTGAGAGCTGAGCTGAGCTGAGCGACATGTCCGGGAAATTTAAAATAGACCATACGAAAAGGGGCTAATACCAAGCTGGGAACCTCTCAGCATCGGGTTCGAATTCCCGATAACCACAGAATTTAATACATTGAGTGAGAGCCTCTCAACAGGGAAGTTTATCGTTATATTGCTAAGTTAGGAGACTATGATTCGTGAACTCAGCAATTGTAGCCTCTCTCTATCAAATTTTTAAATGCTAGGATATTCCAGAATAGAGCAAAAGAGCCTAGAGCCTTGGTCCAACCTATCAGCGCTCGAATGCTAATGTGACGCAGGTGTGATCATCCAGGCAAGCGATTTCACGCTGAGTGGTTTCCAACAAAGAGATGCGGGGCAAAATTATAGACCGCATTTTCGGGGTCCGTGTGTCAAGATTTTCCTTTTCCGTGGGGTGTAGAGCTTCATGATCAAGGGATTGGGCGGGGAAATGCCCCGTATGCAGATCAAACGGTTCTATGGAAATCCCTAGGGATTGATTCAGAGTTCGCTTCTAAGTTAGCCTTTGCATCAGCTTCCTATTTTTCGATCCATAGAGGCTTGATTATACACTATTTTCTTTCATTTTTCATCGAATCGATCAAACCAATTGTACCAACGCTTCAAATCCAAATCTTAACACTTCTTAGGCTTTTTTCTGTAAATTTTTGACAAAACTTCAGTATATATGTCTGCCCGGTAAGCAAGCCCGGTCTCAGGGCATTGGCATCCAACAAAATAGCTAACGTGTATTCATAGCGTGTGGGAGCATCTTGGTCCGGGAGAGGTTCGCTCCTTGGTAAACCTGTCCAACCGACATCAAACGGCGTTTGGTAGGCCTTTTAGAATTGCTATACATGCGGAGGACTGGTGGCGCACATTTGCAGGTGACTTAAATCATGTGAAGCCTTTGGCAGGACATAAGACCAAAGGAGATAGCATAGAAGAGCATATCGCCGAGAGGATTTGGCAATTTTCCGCCGCTAATGTCCAGGTCCTATTCATTTTCGAGGAGAACGAAGAGAAGAGAAATACGCGGAGTGCAGGATTGGATCGACCAGCCGACCCAAAGAAATATCTTAAGCAGATGCTTCTTCTTATGAATATACCTTGCCACGAGGTAAAGGGAAACTCAATTCTCGAGTGTATTAGGTTACAACGAGCGGGAGTTGTAGACGCAGTTTGGACGGACAGCTTGGATGCTCTGCTCTATAGTTGCACCCGAATAGTCAAGTTTATCAGAATTTCGAGCTGCGATAAGTGCAAGCTCGAATGCCAGGATACGGCACAATCTGTCAAAAGAGGAAGTCTTTGCCCCGGGAGAGATTTTGATCGTCGCCATGTCAGGGTATACCACCTAGCGCAGGTCCTGTCAGATTTCGGCTTTTGTCTACAGGAACTAATAATCTTCAGTCTGCTAGTCGCCAAAAGCGATACAGATGGAGACCCTAACGTGGTGTACTTTGCGAGGAAGTTGATAACTCACGACAGCGGTAGGACCCCTATGATGCAATTTTTAAACCCCCATATCTTCGCTTAACACCCTTATACCTAGGGGATTACAGTTGACATTTGGACGATAGACAGTCGGAGGTGGGCTCGTATATGCGATGCCAGAACCCAGGGCGAGTTAACCCAGACGATGGCCGACATTGCATTGCTGCTAAATGTCGAATTCTGTGTGAACCGACAGGCGTTTCACCTAAACTATCATAAACTGCGTAACTACCTGGAGCCTAAATATCCCACTTCGTCAGTGGACATAACAACCGCAAGCCTACAGCGAACTTGGGAGGCTCCAGTTCATGAATTTCGACTCCGGGAGTTCTGCCACAAAACCTTTAGCATGGGGACAAGAGATTTCATTCGAAGTTATAGCGCAGGAATACTGGGGAGGAAGTTAATGTACAGCAAGGGCGCCAGCAGAGATGTCATACTTGGTGAAACTAGTATCGGAGCCAAGTTAGCCCCAAAGCAAAACTGTTCAGGGACTGTCAGACTTCTGTTCAAAGGTTACTGGGCCACTAATATATCTCACGAACTCCTACTAGATTATGAGGAAAGTTCCAAAGACCAGTTAGAGGGCCCTTTATTTGATTCTGAAGAAGAGATTGAGGAAGGGTTTGCAAGAGCTCTTATTGAACCCCACCTTTCGGCAGAGGAGATTGTTCGCTATTCTGCAGCTCTTGCCACCGATTTAAAACGACGACTTGGCTCGCATGCTGAAGAGGACAGCCAAAGGCCCGCAAAACGATCTGCAAGGGTAGTGTTAGCATCTCTAGCGGCTAGAACTAAAGCGATGCTAAGAGACCTGAGCGAGATGCAGAGCCTTATGATCGGACATAGAGCGCGAGCTCTTGCAGCACCCAATAATTCGGTGGAGCAGACTGAAGAGCAGCACCCGGCTCAAACAACTCTATCAAGGCCGATTGATACAGGACTCTCTAGTATCTCCATTTTTTCTATACCAGAAGGCAATGATGAGTCAAGTTCAATTCCTGTGCGCAACGTCACTTGTGTGAACAAGCCGTCAGAAATTCTACCCCCACCTCCTTACGAATTGCCGCGTCGACCTGTCGATGCTGAAGGATGTCATGACACAATAAGGCAAAAGTCAATAATTCTAGCTTCAGAACCACAGCAGTCCTCTGTCCATATCAGTAGCCCGTGCAGGTTTGCCGTTGTCATCCCAATTCGAGGAAACAAAGACAACCCGATCGCAATTGATTAGTTCTCTTTTCTCGCAGGACTAAGTACACCCTTTTGTATTCCCTTACCCTAGAACTAGCTCTGCTACAACCCTTAATATCTCCCAGTCTCTTTAAGCCTTGATCCCGCAAGGATCGCTTAAGAAACTTGCCAATCTGCAAATTTCCTTATACTTCCTTCCCTTTGTTGTTACCCAAGTATTCGCTGCAGTGGCATCTTCATATGGCAGCCCTCGCCCCACGTTTCTTTTGTTCTAATCCATTAAACACGCTCGTTGGTCTTCTTGGTGTTTTACCTGGGCTTCTAGTTTTCCTTGGCGTGGAGTTTTATTTTCCTTTTCCTTTTTATTTGTTCAATGAATTTCTGGTATTTTACATGCTCCGCTCTGGTTCGCTTTATTCGTAATACCTTGGTGAAGCTGCTGACCTAGGATTGATCCCGATATAGCAACGGGACCAAGTTAACTATAGTATTACCTATATATCTGACACCATAATTTCTAGATTGATATAATATCGTTGACACTGGTATCAGTTGCAGTATAACATTCGTCTCCAGTCTCCACTCCTAAGAGCTGATTGACAGGTAGTGTCGGGACCGTGTAACCTTTTAATGGTCGACCATTCTAGTTCACATCATAGCTTAGAGCCCCCTAGTTTTGGCTAAGTGTCACAACGGTTTCTCTTCGCACAAAATAAATTCTAGAACTAGAACTTATGTGCTTAGCCTACCCATATCGTCTTTGTTCTGTGAGAGGAACAATTGTGTGAAAGAGCTAGAGTACAGTGTATTGGTTATGGTGGAACCTTGAGGCCTTTAGGCAACCACAACAAGTAAAAAAATCATCAGTAGCAAAACCGGGACCCTAAACCTAGTAAAGTTATATAAATGCACTACTCCATCGCAATAAATTTCACGGTGCAGCTGCCATCAAATCGAACGTGAATGTTCAGTTATCACAACAATATCGGAAATCTAAAAGTATATGCGCCGGATAATCTAGTTACGAGTCTAATTTGTGATTTGTCAAGAGGAAAAAGCCGTCGGAGCGTCGTTGTGGAATTTGGTTTTGGGACTAATTTCGCTGGCCTTCAAAATGGCCGCAAAAAGGACCTTTTTATATTCCTCTCTAGCGGTTGCTGCTACACTGTTGGTGGAAAAGCGAGTTCATGCCTTCCATGAGAAACTCGTAAAGAGCTGCTGGCGGCCATTCTTGGGTTAAGCGAACCGTAGTTTTCGGATAGGGCTCGAGCGCTCACGCAACGAAATCTCGATTATGGGCATAACCTTCTTCTGGAAACGTGAGATATTTTTTTTAATTTTTTGGTTGATCAAAGCAACTGGTCGATTACTTATAACTATTCCGTAGCTCTTGGAATATATATATAATATATTAGTTTGACAGTAGTTCGACGCCAGGGTCCGATAAGTATGGTTTTCCTACCGCTCGAGGTAAACCTATTTGAATAGAAGTCAATTACAATAAAACTACACGGCAGGTTGGACCGGTAACTGGACCGGGACCTATCCAGTTCCCAAGACTACTTGATTTTTGGAGTCGGACCGTAAGTATTTCAAAGGGTTTCTCAACCAAAAAAGCAATAGTTAACATCCCGATATATCACATTATTTTGAACACCGTTCTCGAGGCCGTTCCCATCTAAGCTATACAGATTAAAACACCATCATTGTAAACAAATGTGCTAATCAAATTCGCATATCCTAGCTAAGTGCCGTCAGGGTGGATCTGACGTTTTTGATCGCTAGTTCCATCTGCAAGCACCTCTGCTGTCGTAACCCTCGCACCTTGTGTATCACCCCTGAGCTCTTCTAGCCCCTCCACGACAAATCCGAGCTGGTGCAACCATCTGACTACATCTACAATCTCTTCGTCGCACCACCAATGTCCAAGTTTGTATTTCCCCCACCTGACATGGTGAAACTTTGCTGCAAGCATGAGATCTTGTAGCTGTTCTCCACACCTAACAAGGATCTTTGTGTCGTAGATGCCGTGGCCAATGAATGTCGGTGTCTCAAGCATCCTTTCCACCTCTTCCTGCTTTGGATTCTTGTTGCTCTCGAGTAGCATCTCGATATGCTGTACAATCTGCGTCGCATCCTTTCCTTCCTTGATCAAACCCTCCAATTGGGAAATGAATGGCATCCAACCGCTCATACCTACAAAGGCACCGAGCTTCCCTGGGTACCTCATCGTGACGACGGCCCCAGTCGCACATCCTTGGCTTAACCCCATTATGATAATTTGATCTGGTTGGATCCCGGCATCGATTTCCTCCTCAATCAGCTGGTGGACATAGTCTGTACTCTCCTTAAGACCATTCGCTTGTCCCTCCTCATTTAGGTCCGTAATCTCAAGGCTGTCAATCTCGAACCATTGGTTCGCTAGATACCCGCTATTGGGGGAAACACCGCGCTTTAGCGCAGTCGGAAAGACGAATTTAGTGTGCGGCAAGACATGACGTAGCGTTAACCTCGTCGGCACGTTGGAGGTGATGGGGCTGAAGAGCAGGAATGGTGCGACGTTGTGGCCGGAGTCACCACGGCCGTGGAGGAAAATGATGGTTGACTTGTGAGGTTCTTGGTAGGCCTCAAAGATGCGGGGTGGGGCGTGTTGCGTGGTGGTTGATTCCGGGTGCTCCATGGCCTGGCCTGGATAACTAATCGAATGGAGGGCGCTCGGATATACCGCCGCGATGATGCTGCCGATTCAGCCTCAGAAGCGTTCCGGATGTATTGCAAAGAGAGTCCAGTTCCACGAACTGAATTAAATGTAGTAGTTGCCTTTTTATTTTTAAGTCACGGACAGATTCCTATATTTGGATAACGGAATTGTTCTTACATGGACGCGTTCAGATGAGGGGATGCCAACTCAAATCCCACCCAGCTAGCGAGATAGACAAGTACTTATGCCTGCTCCAGGTACTTCAGCTCTCGTGATACAAAATGACCCGAATAATTCACGGCGCTCGGGTCGGAGTAGCATTTAGTCTCATTGTCACTTAATATATCAGGTCTAGTTCTCATCCGTTATTCATCACACGAACCGATGGGTCTAGTTAGGAAACCGTGCACTTATCATACACTAAACTTGTAGCTGATGCGATGCTACACGTATCCACCTTTAAGCGTATGCATCCGCTTCCTCGGTTCCATTGCTCGCTTCGGCTGCTGTTACGAGTCGGGCAGCTTTTTCTGCTGCCTTTTTGCGCTTCTTCTCTTGGTTTTTACTTAGCTTTCCGTCCATCATAAGCTTCGGGGCCTTGCCCCCACTTGCGTAGTCTTTTCCTGTCTTTGGATTGAGTTGAGGGGCGGGTCGCGGTGGTATCGGGTATTTTAACTTCGCTGCCAGCTCATCGTCTTCTGTCCACGGCAACGGAAGGACCGCGAATACCAAGTAGGAGGTGTGAGTTTTCAGCTCAGGCTCCGTGCGTACGATAACACGCCCTTGGTTGAATAAATGTAACTTCCCATTCCCGTTTTCTTCAGCACCTGTTTCGAGTATTTCGTCGTCCTCGACGACATGCATATCCATGTCACTCTCATCATCTTGGATGTCTTCAAACTGTCCATCTACGTCACCCTCTAACTTTCGTTTTTTAGCCATTCTTTCTCGCTGCCTTGCCTGTTTTGCCTTGCGGTGCCAGAGTTGCTTTTTTAATCTGGCCACGGAATCTTCCACGCTGACAGCTTTGAACTCATCATCCCCACCTTGAGAACGAGACTTCGCACCCACCTCTTTCCCGCCAGGACCTAACCTTCTTACTTCAAGGCGTTTATGGGCGACCTCAACCAGGTCTTCTTCCACCCATCCTTGCTCTCTCAACACGGCTATGGTTCTGAGGGCTTGCTCTAGACACGGACTAAAGCAACAGATTCTGACGGCTTTAGTCTTCGATAAGCTCCCGTTTTCTCGCGTAAGATGTGGTATCGCTAGCCACGGGGCTGGGAGGTCCAGAAACACGGCTGTCGCATAGGTATTTCCACCTATTTCCAATTCAGGGTTGGTGAGAGAAAATCCAGAGGCGCACACATCTCGGTTAGTTACAGTGACAATTGGATGAAGACCATGCTGGCGAAGTTCGTGGCGAAGTATAGCGGCTCTGTCGGCGTGGAATTCGAAAGAGAGTACACGACCCTGTGAGTCTTGGTGATATATTCCATTGGTAGGGATATTTTCTCCTTTGGTAAGAACATTTTCAATCATGTCATCAGTTCTCCATGTCGTCTCGTGGATACCATTGTAAACTGCTCTAGCCGATGCATGAGTAAAGCTTCCGCTACCGGCACCAGCTTCTATGATACGGCTGCCCGGGCGTACTCGGAGCTTGTGGAGGATATATGAAGAATCGGGCGTGTAGACAACCTGCGTTCGATGAGGTAGACTCAGCGTCCATAGTTCCGGGGTGGGGCGAAGGATGTGAATAAAACCGGCACCAGTAGAGCTTCGAACTTGGCTCCCAGCCGGGATGAGAAGAGAGGAGTGAGGGAAGGAGCCAAAGCGAGTGTTAAGGGAGTTGCTGTTCGAGCCAGACGGTAGCTTGCGTTTAAGGTTAGGGACAGGGTCGGCGACGGGGGAGGATGCCGAGCCTAAAGGTTGGATGAAAACGGATTGGAGGACATCGCGAGTCAAATGAGCGATAGCCCGAGAGTTCGAAGCAATTGTCGACGACGTACTTGGGGTGGGAAGGAATGTACTGTCGGCGAAGGTAACTGACGTGTGGGTGGTGGAAGTTGACTTTGACCCAGCGGACAAAGGCGTGGGTCGCGGGACGACCCCTGCCATTTTGAAGACAAACGTTATATTCCCAAGATCGCAGGACTTCGACTAATACGAGGGCTGTAATATTGTGGGATTGGAGGAAGCGATGCGGTTGCAATCGGGGTTGGCGCGCGATGAGTCTTAGAGCGGCGATAGCGGTTGATTGTTTGGGGAAGGTTTGAAATTTTTGTGGTGAAAGACGCAATTGGAAGAGTCAACCAACAACAGCCTGTTCTCTTTGGCACTATTGTTCGACGATATAAACCCGCGCCCGACAGCTGGATGAAAGGCTCCTCCTTCCTCCTCCCATCGACACTCATCGCCAGGCCCAGTCGTCTGCTCTCAATTCTATCAACAAATATCGGCACTAGGAAAGCGGGCTATACTACCTTCAACGGTCGTTGTCTTGCACCTTCTTGCCTTCGAAGAGCCCCACCATCCGCATTTGGAGCGGCCCGTCCCCGCAAAATGTCCACCACAATTTCTGGCAAACAGAAAGTCGAGCAGCCACCATGGCGGTCTCCCGCCGCCTATTCTACGCGCCTTGCAGCTCCCGAGGCTGAGCTGAAGATTTACAACTCTCTCACTCGTTCCAAGACCACGTTTTATCCAATCGACGGTGCCGGCAAAAAGGTCACATGGTACTGCTGCGGGCCGACAGTCTATGACGCCGGGCATTTAGGGCATGCTAGGAACTATGTCACAACCGATGTTCTGAGGCGGGTGCTGGAAGGTTATTTCGGTTATGATGTCCAGTTTGTACAAAATGTGACAGACATTGATGACAAGGTAGGTTACCCAATGGCTATGCTTTCGAGAATACCACCATTAACACTAGCTGTAGATTATCATCAGGGCTCGTCAATCCCACCTCTTTGCCGTCTACCAGAAAGAAAACCCAACGATCGAGCCAAAGGTTCTCGAGGAAGTTACAAACGCTTGGCAGAAGTATCTGCTCAAAAACTTCCCAGACTCGACAGCAACACCAGCCACATTTATCGAATGGGCTGCTACGACATATCCTAAATTCATCGCTTCCGATGGAACGATTATCAGCAATGAGACTCTCGAGGATCTATCCGGGGACGACTTGGAGAAGGAAGCCAAGATCAAGATGCACCTAAAAACACTCCTTAATGCCTCTGTGTCTCTCAATGCTCCAGCCTCAACCCCAGACCTATTTTACCTGGCGGTGAAAGATATCCTATCGCCGTATCTGGATTCCCTTTATGGCGCTTCCGTTACCGACCCAAAGATATTCCGTGAAACCGCTGCCTATTGGGAACGTCATTTCAACGAAGACATGGGAAGGCTCAATGTCCTACCACCAACAGTGACTACTCGCGTTTCTGAATTCGTTCCAGAGAATGCAGCCTTCGTTGACAAGCTCGTTAAGAAAGGTTTTGCGTACGCTACCTCTGACGGATCAGTTTACTTTGATGTCCAAGCGTACCGTTCCGTAGGCCACCACTACGCTAAATTGAAGCCATGGGATGCTTCATCTACCTCCCTGCTTGAAGACGGTGAAGGAGCGCTGTCCACCCAAACTGGCAAGAAGAACCCGGGTGACTTTGCCCTTTGGAAATCTTCCAAGCCCGGCGAACCAGGCTGGGACAGTCCATGGGGCAGAGGTCGGCCGGGTTGGCACATTGAGTGCTCAGTCATGTGCTCTGAGGTCCTGGGCCCAAATGTCGATATCCACTCCGGTGGTATCGACTTGGCTTTCCCGCATCATGATAACGAAATCGCCCAGAGCGAAGCTTATTGGGATCCATGCACTGCTTCCGATGGGGCTGCCGGTGGCGAAAAGCACCAGTGGGTCAACTACTTTCTACACATGGGTCATCTCGCTATCGCCGGTGCCAAGATGTCCAAGAGTTTGAAAAACTTTGTCAGTATCCGGGAAGCTTTAGGCAGAGGAGGCGGCTGGACAAGTCGAAGATTGCGTATTGTGTTCTTGCTTGGTAGCTGGAAGGATGGTATCGAAATTCGCGAAGGAAACATCGCCGAAGCAAAGAGCTTCGAGGCAACCTTAAACAAGTTTTTTATCAATGTCAAGTCTTTGATTGCGGAAGAAGAAGTGAGAGAGAAAGCCGGTGAGAACGTGGAACAACTGTTTACCGGGAGAGAAAAGGCTTTATATAAGGAGTATGCTTCCTTGTTGCTATATTTACCTAAACTATGCTAATCCTGCTTTAGTTTCGACAACTCCAAGTACAGTTACCACCTTGCTCTCTGCGATAGTATAAATACTGCTGGTGCCATGAGTGCCATCCTGGAAATCATCTCCAAGGCCAATATCTACATTAACAGCAGCCAGTCATATCTCTCAGTCTCTATTCTTTCCACGATTGCTCGTTGGGTCACTAAGCAAGTTCACTTGTTCGGCCTTGACAGCCAGCCCCTCTCTAAGAATGGCATCGGCTGGAGCGATGAGTCTGCAGATGCAACAGGCGAGGTTGACAAGGAGTCTATTGCTATGCCGTATGTTAGAGTACTTTCTTTGTTCCGTGATAATGTCCGCGCAATCGCAATGGAAGAGAAAGCAACTACTGCAGGCGAAGCATTACTCAAACTTTGCGACAAGGTCCGTAATGAAGATTTACCAGCTCTTGGTGTCTCTCTTGATGATCGAGAAATTGGTGCTGCTCTCGTAAAGTTTGTTTCAGCGGAACAACTTCTTGTAGAAAAACGTGAGAAGGAGGAGAAGGCTGCGGAAAGAGAGCGGAATAAGGAAGCAGTTAGACAGCAAAGGCAGAAAGCCGAATTAGAAAAGCTAGAGAAGGGCAAGCTGAGTCCCTTTGAAATGTTCAAGGGAGGGGAAGGCAGTGAAGATTTTAGTGAATGGGACGAGGAAGGTATTCCAATTAAAGATAAGAATGGAGATCCTATAGCGAAGAGCAAGAGCAAGACTTTGAAAAAGGCGTGGGCACAACAGAAGAAACTGCACGAGGCGTATCTAAGTTGGGAACAGAGCCGGGGAGAGGCTGACAGATAGGCGATTGTCCCTCTATGAAGTAGTATTTATAGATATGCTTGAGTTAATAATACGAAAACCTCGCTTTTTAAACCAGGTTGCAACTCAACATAACCAGTCATCCATAGATTTAGACTCATCCTAGTTCTTGTACGATACCATGAATTGATATTCGGAAGGTCTGGAGAACCTGTGGGATTGTCACCCTACAGAAACGACCATTTTGATTATCAGTCGCTCCCACTCTTTGGAGAACAGATCAAGCTATTTACAGAAATGGCCACCCTATCATTCAGTCCGTCTCCACTTTATCTCTCCGCCATTTGTATCCATCTCTTCAATGGCAACTCCGCCTTCATCCTCGTCATCTCTCCTCCGTGTGCTCCCCGCTCCAGGCCCTAAGCTAGCATTATTCGGATCTCCAACACCTGTTTGCCCATCAATAGTCCATTGTATGCTATCTACATTCTCAGCTGTAATCCACCCTCCAGGTGCCATGGCGGGTATTCCGCCGACCTCATCAGCTCCACCAAGGAAAGTGATCCCTCCGCCACTTCCGCCAAGACCACCTAGATTATCATGATCAAAGTATACAATTCCATTCCCATCCCTATCCCCGTCTTCTGCTTCATCGTCCTCACCACCGCCAAAGAATCCCGCTTTCGAATCGGGGTGCAGATCGCTGCATTGCGTTAAGGCCGTATACATTTCCTTTGTGCTCCCAGTTACGTTGTCCCCTTCAGCACTGGTCGTCAACGTAGTTTGAGGTGGGTATATCGTGATCTCAAGGCTGGAAAAATCGTGGTCGTCGAACGAGGTATTATGCGTATTAATTTGCATGTATATGCCCGATGTTGTGGGGGTAGATGTTATAGCATGTACAGATATCGACTGGTATGGTATCTGGTACCCCGCGGAGTGTGATGGTGAGAATAATGTGAAGTTTCTGGAAATAGAAGTTAGCAATAACCTAAGATGGGATTTGATAGAGCTCCATGACTTACTTTGTCGTGATCGAGACGGTCAAGCCTTCAACGTGGACATCTTCAACAATGGCATCTTCGTCCTCCCAGTCCTCGTCGTTCTCATCGTCCTCCCCGCTTTTGTCCTTCGATGAGTCGGTATTTACCCTGCTATCTTTGACATCTACCGATATATCATTGCTTGTGGCATCCGGAAACCACGCGGGTAGTAAAAACTTTTGGTCTGATGAGAGGGTAAGTTTCGCGCCAGTCGTGTGGAAATGAAGCACTTCCTGCAAAAAAGTCGCTGGTGTAGATGACTGGTGGTCTGCGAGGGTGGGGAGGGATGTGATGTCCGGGGCGGAGGATATTAATGTCAAGGAGGACTGAGACATTGTCGCCTTCTAAAAATAAGCTTCGGGCACTCTATCTAGAGATTGGTGATATAGTTGAAGGGGGATGTGGATCTAACGGCAGTAGCGCTATAGCGTGTTCGCGTTCAACCACCCGCTATCGTGACGTCGCCGCTTGACAGGATTTAAGGTGACACAAAGGATATCACAACGCAGAAAATCCAACAACCATCTCAACACATTCAGTTCTAGAGTATCGCGCAATCAACCCATTTGTGACGTCAAGTTCGGCTTCAAAATCGTGGATGGCTTACAAATCAACCTTAATCGTCGGCATGAGTTTATGGACAAATCTATCAGAGAGATTATCTGCACGCTAGATAGACACAGTCAAGCTTCTTAAGAGACATAGAATAATTACCCACTCGCGCTCCAAATTCTTAATCCCCAAAATATCTAGATATCTTCGATCACAGTTACAATGCCAATCCCAGACGCGGACATTTATCCCGAAGCTACAGGGCTTGCGGCCCAGTATTTTTCTCAGCACACGGAAGAGCAGCCGCTCAAAATCTACTCGGGATGGTTCTGTCCGTAAGTACTTGGCAAATTTATATGGCTTCTATATCGGGTATACCGTATGCTAAGTATATCGTCTCTATTTAGATTTGTCCAGCGAGCTCTCCTAGTTCTGAACATTAAGAAAATTCCGTATCAATACATCGAAGTCAATCCATACCACAAACCAAAGAGTTTGTTAGATTTAAACCCTCGTGGGTTAGTACCGACGCTTGTCGTCCCATCAGCAGACGGCACACCGAAACCATTAATTGAATCATCCGTTATTTGTGAATATCTCGACGAGGTCTATTCCGATCCTGGAAAGTACGGAGAACGTCTGTTACCTGAAGATCCATACGAGCGGGCGAGAGCTAGAATATGGATCCAATTCGTAGGCAGCAACATCATCCCTTCTTTCCACCGATGGCTACAATTCCAGGGTGAAGATGCCCAGAAAGGTCGAGAAGAATACCTCGGAAATATCCAAAAGTTTGCAGATCAGTTGGATCCTATTGGCCCATTTTGGTTGGGAGACAAAGTCAGCCTTCCCGATATCATCATAGGCCCATGGATTGCAAGGCAATGGGTTTTTGATGAGTTCAAGGATAACAAGGGTAATTGGCCTAATGAGAAGGATGGCGACATCTGGGCTCGATGGAGTAAATATGTCGATGCTATTGAGAATTTGAACGCCTTGAAGGAAACGACCTCAGCTAAGGAGCACTACCTTCCATTATATCAGAGGTATGCGGATAATGTAGCACAGTCAGAGGCAGCAAAGGCTGTCAGGGAGGGGAAACCCATCCCATAAGCCCTTTTAGGGCTTTCATAAATGGTTTCTCACTCTAAGTTTTAAGTCTTAAATTTTAATTGTATCCCAATGTCCGAAGCTCGAAGGCGGATCCCCTAGGCGCCCGCGGGTGCGTATGCACTCATTCATACTATCTTGTTCTTACACCGCATCAAGATTTCTGCCAAGAGATCTCACATGAGCGTGTTTAAAATCGTTCTTTTGAATACACCTGTGTGCGCTAGCCTGAGGTTAGACAATAGCTTCCCACTTTCCAGAGCCACCCTAGCTCATGAGAGCCTTTTTAGCTCCTCGTACACATGCATAGACAGGGCGAAGAAAATGGTTTCAGCCGACTAAGCGAAGAGTAGTTACCAAATTTGGGCTTCTTGGATGAGACCTCGCCACGGCTTAATTTACGGGTGTATTCCAGTACCCATTTTCGATTGAAAATTAGTCTAGCGCATGCACGATCGCCAGCACGTCGCGATATCGACCGAGCTTACGTACCCATAGCTATCGAATTCTAATAGAGCCAATTTAAACAGGCTTTATCGCCTAAATACGGGCAGAAGCATACGCGCGCTCACGGATTCTGCAGGTTGGTACCGAAAGCATATTGCTTAGGGAGCTGGAAGGGTCGAATTTCCCGCGAAGGGGGGCATCGACGGAGAAATCATGAACGTCTTGGCATTTGTTTGGGGTCCGCCTGTGCACCAAACATACCCCGGATGTCGCGTCTTGGCAATGCAGTGCCCCTGTTTGGTCCCCTTCCTATCCATGGTAAACGGTGTTTTCGGTCCGCTAGCTTTTAACCTCACTATGCTGGTTTCGCGAAAAGCACGTTCTTAACTTCGCGAGACCCAACAAGGTGCAAATCGCTAAACATCGGATGAGGGACCGGGAAATTCTTCAGCGACACTCGGACGAAGGGAGCCATGCGGGTTTCGATTCGCGGATTGTCTGGGTCCAGGTGCGTTCGTTGATCCACGCCCTAGTCAATATCGATATATCCGGGGTATACGCTACCATTTTGAAGTTTATATAAAGGAAGGCTCAGCTCGGTCTAATGTACAATTGTGGCCCTATCAGGAAGGACGATAATCGCAAGTTCGATAAGATTGTCAAATAACAAGGGGCCTTACACATCTTTGAATATAGTATAATATAAATTCTTAATTCAAGATGAAGATTAGTATTCTCTGCTGGTCGGGTTTCGCAGCACTTGTGCTTGCAGCCTCCCGAACATCGCCACCATCGGGGGCCATTGTTGTCGCAAAGTCCGGAGGACAATACACTACGGTACGCAGTCCATCTGTACAATCTTGCCCCTGAATATTGCCTACTTACATGGAAGCCATCCAGCTCCAAGCCGCAGTCAACTCCATTAGCACCAGCAACACCGGAGACGTTGTGATTTTTATCCAGCCAGGTAGTTACAGCGGCCAAACCTACATTCCGAACACAATCAAGGCCAAGATCACCATCTATGGTTATACCACCAATGATCAAGACTTCAATCAGAACCAGGTGACCTTGGTCAACTCCCTTGGTGCTGATGTTGCAGGCAACAATGACGCCTCAGGAACACTCCGTGCATGGACCACGAACTTCAAGGTTTATAACATCAACATTCAAAACTCGAGGGGTTCTGGTGTTCAAGCTATCGCCCTCAGCACACAGGGTGACCAGCAAGGATATTATGGATGCAAACTTATCGGATACCAGGATACCCTTCTCGCCAACAAGGGACTCGTACGTACAATTCTCTTCGAATTCATTTACAAACTGGCGGATCTAGATCTGAAAGAATCTTCCGCAAATACGTTATGAAACATTGAAACTAACCTGGATGTTTTAGAACGTTTTCGACAAGTGCTACATCGAAGGTGCTACTGATTTTATCTTCGGTCAAACAGCCGTCGCATGGTTCGAGAAGTGCACCATTGCCATCTCTGGTACTGGCTACATCACCGCAAACGGCCGTGATAGCTCCTCCAACCCCTCATACTATGTCATCAACTCTTCTTCCGTCGCCCTGAAGTCTGGTGTGAGCGCTACAACTTACCTAGGTCGTCCATGGCGCGCATACTCCCGCACCGTTTTCCAAAACACCGCCTTGAGCTCCGTTGTCAATGCCGCAGGTTGGTCTCCATGGAGCGGCGTCTCTACTACCAATGTCTTCTATGCCGAGTACGGAAACACTGGTGCCGGTGCCTCAGGCACTCGTGTCAGCTGGTCGCAGAAGCTCTCCGCCCCGCTCACTCTCAGCGGTATCATCGGCAGCACGTCCTGGATTGATATGAACTACTGGAACGGCGTCAGCACCACAACGACAACAACCACCAAGTCCACCACCACATCCAGCAAGACCACCGCCGTATCCACCAAGACCACCACCCCGGCCACTACCACCAAGACTACCACTGCAGCTACTACTACCCCCAAGACCACCACCACAGCTGGATCGAGCGGCGGCTGCACACAGGCTCTCTACGGACAGGTATATTCCACTCACCTTCCTAAACATCAGTCTTTAGTAGAAAGCAAACTAACGATTGCACTAGTGCGGCGGAGCCGGATATACGGGATGCACTATCTGTTCCAGCGGTACCTGCACATACTCGAACGACTGGTACTCCCAGTGCGTTTAAACTCCCAGTGTTTTTGGGCCGAGATCCGCCAGCATTTGCATGTCATGCAATCTCTGTGTACATATTGGGAGGCGGAAATATACCTTGTAAATATCTTGTATGAGAAACTAAAAGTTTACAGCCGATTTTAACGGAAGCACACACTTTCTTCCTTATCAAGTTGCTTGAAAATTAGATTATAATGAGGTGTCGCCTCAAAGTGAGCTCGAAATGTCCAAGCAGATGCCAACATGCATGAAGTCAATCCATAAAAAAATTATACCATTACAAAAAAAGATCGAGGCTCCAATCAACTGAACACCACGAACGCCTACATGAATTTGGGACTGGAACAACGGCAATGAACCAAGTTTTCATAAACTCGAAGCAGGAGCGGCCAAAATTCAAGAATAAATGAGAGGTTTTACCTAATCAGTAAGGAAGACACAAGTATACCCGCAATTAATTGATTAGCAAAGGAAACAAAAAAAAGTCGTAAGTAAAAGAACGCAACGTCACTGAAAACATGAAAAGAAGCGCAATGGCGATTCAGGAACTTCGATTTACAAGAAAGTTAATCAGAGTAAGATGACAGAAAGAAAAACCAGTGAGGTGTGAGAAAGACATGCTAGTCGTAAGAAGTCGTTATGGGCGATAGAGATGAAAGCTTCAACGATCAAAACAGTGTATCTAGTAAGAAAATAGACAGCGGGGTGGTATTATATATTATCACTCATCCCAATCGAAACTTTCTATCTCTTCTGATTCATTGATTATGCCGTCCATCCAAGTAGATTCTTCCATTGTAACCATTGCAGAAGATCTGACTTTGAATGCGCAATAGATTGGGTCAATCACTAACCTAAAACCACGGTCCAAATCCTCAGAAACCGCCAAAGCTTTGATGAAACATATCTCGGGAGCTGCAAGCGCCCAAGAAACAGTGCTGTCGGGCTTTTTTATGTATATAGCCACCGCTTTCAACAGGGACCATTGAGAAAAGGGAGTATTTCCAGAGACCTGCCATTCTTTAACGAGGTCCGTGATAAGCGTTTCGTTGCTAGTGTCTGGTAAGATATCCTTGTATTCGTCTTGGCACTCTCCGATGAAGGTTTCATTCATCATCCGGCCTCTTTCATCCTCGGCCTCGATGTTAGGTCCGTGCGGTTCAAAATGTTGCCTCCACTTATCAAGGAGATCTTCAAGCCTTTGTTTCATCCTTAGCAGTTGCCTGTTGATAGCAACTGCTCCTTCATATCCAGGGGTTTTGGCATGCACTTCGAACCTTTTCTCGAAATCGTTGTAATATTTCGAGATATCAGGGTCTACCCTATTTGCAGCAGGGAAACGTGTCGCAAATCTGGCAAGCAAATCATCAACTTCTGTTTGTAGAACACAGAATTTGAGCTTGTCGATATTATTTTCCAACATTGAGACATCCTTTTCCGAAAGCCTCTTGTCTCCCTTGTATTTGGGTCGTGGTAGGCTTTTGCCCCAACCTTGTATTTTTTGCCATGTTGAATCCGGAATTTTATATCCATGTTTTGGTGCGTCTACAAGCTTCCCGCAAAGCCCTGCCAGGTCTCTTGCTTGAGTATTATTTATATCATAGCGGTACACGACCTGTTCATACAAACTCGTACATAATCCCAAACGGTCCTCCTGGAAAGAGTTGGTGAGCTGTTCCTTAATGAAAGCGTCAAAGACGCCAGGGCGCTCATTTTTGAATAAGACCTCCATTTTCGAGTTTGTTTCGTCGATGTACTGACTAACGTCTTTCGGGCCACTATCATGATTCTTAAACTCATCAACAATGCGAGGGTCCCAGCAGGTCCAAATCCTATCACCGTCGTAATCTCCACCAGAGAGATAATCCGCTAGGCTTCGGTCGCATTCGGGATCCACGGAAAAGACGATAACGTCGGTCAAATGGCGTAGCTCAGGAACGTCAACAGCCGTCACCTTCTGGATATCGGAAGCGAAATGTGCTGGGTTTCGTCCAACCAGCACGTCTCCCTTTAGGACATCGATAGTATACATTGTTCTTGGATCGACGAAGTTTGAACGGCGAAAACGCAGGTACACCTCTCCCCTCTTCAGCTTTCCTGAAGGGTCAGGGACGCAGAAGGGTATACAACTCTGCGAAATCGTGATATGCATACTTTTCCTGATGTCCTCGCAGTATGTCTCCAACACTCTTTTGAAGATTTCCCTAGCATATCCATTGGATAGAGTGAACCCACATTCGATCAGAAGAGCCGCCCTCTCGGCAAGTGCTTTTGGAAATTTCCCAGTTGTAGTAAGAGAGTCTCCTCGTCTTCGAGATCCATTCAGTTTCATCCGATCTAGAAAACCTCTAAGGAACAGAGGATCCTCGAGTTTATTCCCCTCAAAGAGCTCTCCAATCTCTCGTTTAATGTCTTCTCGTAATAACTCGGCGACGGTTTCGTATTTCACTCCATTATTGAACAGAATAGGGAGGAACTGCAGATTAAGGGCGGACGGGCCTAACGGGGCGGAGACTTTGACAATATCCAGTGTTCTGTGAGGTTCCTCATCAGAAATCCCTTTGAATTTTATCATCTCCTCTGTGAATAAATACCTTGGTTAGCTGACTCATGGTTTTCACAATGTTGAGATATAGACTTTTTAACATACTCCGAATTCTTATCCAAATATCATCATTATCTTCAGCAGCCTCTGGATCAACAATAAACAGTCCTTTAGCTGCACCAATACGAGCTTGAACTGCAGTAGGGACATAGTCCAACTTAAGCATATTCATAATGCATCGCATAACTCCGGGGCTGACTAGGCCGCAACCGTCTGTCAGAGATTTCCCACTTTTTGATAAAATCTCCGGGATTTCAGATATTTGAGAACTCAGGAATGTAACTGTGGGTATCGTTGTAGAAAAGCCTGTATAAAAGAGTTAGAAAAGTCGCGAACTACAAATTATCCACAATGATGAATACCTAGCGACAATCGTGCCCAAAATTTGCACGCTGTCATATGCAAGTTACAATGCATAGGGATGAACCATTCCATTACTTCCCGTCGACGAATAGTCTTTATCCCAGTTCCTTCTTCTGCAAAGAGGACGTATATATTCCATTCTTTATCCTTCTTGCTCTTCCGTTCCCGTTTCCCGTTTTTGCCCTTTGTTTGTGAACGAAAATAAAACGGTAACCATTTTCGCGACAGTAGCTGGAAACCTGCGCCGCGAGAATCATGTAGGAGGTCGTGCATAAGACTATTGTAGTCCTCTTCCTTTAAGCCCCGGACTAACCCGGACTGGTATTTGGGCACTCGGAGGACGAGAAATCGATCCGAACCGAACATTCGTCCGAACCTATGGCTCATTTCTTGCCTTTGTGGGGGACGCAAGCGGATTGTTGGCCGACATGGTGAACGGCCGGCCTTTTCGAACTTTAATTCCGCTACCAATTGCACACGGTCATCCCAAGGCTTCTGATTACCGTGTACCGTCTCATATGCATCCCTTCGAATATACCCCATAGTATGAGCTTCGTCTACCTTAAATTCGACAAAAGCAGCTCTAAATTCCTCTTTTGCTTTTTCGTATCCCAGCCGGTTCTGAGTAAATAGTTGACTAAGAAGCTCAATCCTCTCGGAAATAATTTGGTTGTATGTGTCTGTCTTCGCTGAAGAGCCAAGGAGGTATCTTGTAATTTCGTACCGAAGCCAAAATGGTGTATTGTGGGTATCGAAAGCATTTTGGTGGTGATCTCCGGGAAAAGCTTCTCCATGCAGAGTGTCGTACAACTTGTACTTTAGTGCAGGTGCGGGGGAGGGTGTTTGAAGGCCAAGAAGGGGAGAGTTCGATTTGGGTGCCAACTTTGGTTTAGATTTGGGTACATGACCTTGATCAAGTCGTTGTGGAGCATCCATAACTTTTTGGTCAGTATAGATAGGGACACTTCAAAATACAGTTGACAACTCACCCAACATGTCAGCCAAAGTTGATGATCCCACACTGTAGGACCCATGTGATTGTGCTTGTTGGCCATATTTGCCCGTTCGCATCTCCTCTCTTATAGCATCTTTCTCGTCAATGAACTGCTGTTCACGTCTCAGTTGCTCAGATGGTGGTGAGACTAAGAACAATCAGATAAATTCAGACAGGAGAAAGGAGTTATTTGAATTAGAAGCTGGCTTACACTGCCTCATGACATTTCTGGAGTTCGTTCGAGCACTACTGGTAGAATCGGCTCTTTTGGCCCTAGATGTCTCCCATTGGTTTCGACCTCGGCTGAGATCTGTGAGAGAAAACTCTGGCTCAGTATCGTTGTCGTATCGGCCTGCAGTTTCTTCCATCTCAAGCTCAACGATTTTATCCTCCGTGATGCTGTTGAACGATGTCGGTTGAGTCACCTTCCCAGATTGGTCGAACCCAAAGGAGTCTTCCCGAGTATTGACTGTCGAAAAGCTGCCCGACTCTCGAGCAGACTTCATACTGGGCTTCTGGTTCTCTTGGAGTCTGGAATTCGAGTTTCGTTGAAGCGGGAAGGAAGACCCAGCTTTTTCTGAAGTTGATTTAGGTTGCCTGGGATCCATCGACCGATTAGCAGCTGTCCACTGTGGCGATTGCCGCTTTGAAGGGTATTCAGACGTTTTCTCCCCGCCATCTTGTTGGGTTTTCCCTGAGAGCTCTTGAGCGTCTCTGATACGCTTTCTCTTCTTATCGCCGCTCATCTTCCGACGCCGTGGTTGTTTTGTAGGAAGAATAGCGTCAGATGATGCAGACGGAGGCGGAAAAGATGCTGAAGCAGAATGGGGAGGTATTGATGACGCTGCCGGAAGAGGAAAAGATCTGGAAGCTGAGATGGGAAAGAGGGGCTTCTTGGAAGTATAAACCAGAGGGGGGTCGATAGCAATGTCAATATCAGGAGCTTTATAAGTGCCCCAGTTGTAATTTTTGGCGTTGACGTGTTTGGAGGGTGGAGAGTGAATAAAAGTTTCCTCTAGTGGAAGAGAAGACGGAAGAGGATGTAAAGAAGATTGAGAAGAGAAGGGGGCGAGGGAGGTTTTAATGGTTTTTTTGATACTGGGGGAAAGTCCCAGCTTTGCTGACGGGGGCGAGCTCACGGGAAGCTGCACATTTATGCAGGATATATCAGTACTGTCGCCGTCACCAGAGCAATAATCTCAAAAAACAAATAAATAACTTGAATATATACATACAGGGCTAGAGATTCTTTTTTCTCTATTCTCGGGCTCCACAGTTGCGTCAAGATCAATTTCTGTGGGTTCTTCGACATAGTCTGGATCATTAGGGAAAGCATCATAAATCTCTTCATCAAGCTCCAACTCCTCTTGCTCCAGAGGCCTTCTCGGGATGCTGTAGACGCTAGTACTGGCTGTTTGATTACGATACTGCCAATCGAGGATCTTCTCCTCGATGTGCTTGTCCGGTTGCTTGACCGAACTGCCTGGTCGCTCCATACTTTCTTGCTGGCTGTCTAACTTTGCACTTACGATAGATTGCCTGGAGTCCGCCTGTGTTACAATGCTGCCACCGTCCCGCTTGAAGAGTGTCAGTTGCTTTTTCAGTTCCTCGTTAAAGGCCTTTATCCTCCTCTTTTGAATCGTCGTCTGACGTCTGTGCGAAGACCGTATACTAGATGCCCTTGATATAGTCTCTTCAGCGAGGTTTTCAAGATTCACAAATGCTTCGAACTCCCTGATAGCTGCTGTTAGATTCCGTCTGGCGTAAGTAAGAAAGAATTTGGTCAAGATAAAATAGTCGTAGGTGCTTTTATCAAGGTTTGATAATTTGATTTCATCGGGAGGGAGAGGTAAGTCGAATTTGGTTTTTAGCGTGTAAAAAGCCTCATTGAATTTCATATCATCTGGGATGACGAATTCCGCTAATTCCATGGTCTTGTGACAAAAAAAGTGGGAAGAAGATACCAGGGAATCCCGAATTTGAAAGTCGGGTGCAGCTATGTAGATGGTGTGGTTCAAATGGTCAGCATAACGGCACGGTCTCGGGAGGGTTTAGACGACCAAACATTTTACTTACAAAATAGACACAATCGAGTAAGGCCAGGCGAGCCAGGTTCACGGGAACTAGCACTGTCTGGGGGGGCTAACAAAAATTCAGGCACGTTAGCCTCGCCAATATCAGGCCTGGAATGCGCTTTTGTTGGAACCGAAGCTTTCGCGAAGAGCAAGGGGGGCAAAGATGAGACGAATGCAACTGGGTATCTACTTAGGTATACAGCAGGAAGGGACAACGGGATTAAGGTAGTAGATGCGAAGTTTGATGGAGTTGATGGAGAGGAAGGCAAGAGTGGAGAGGAACAACCGTGTCAATTGACTTCTCGAGATCAGCTGATGCTCCCCCTCGCGACTAAACAATCCCCAGAAAGAGCACCAGAAAAGGGCATGTTATTAGAAGAGTGCCTGAAAGATGCTCACCTTCAGCACCTGAAGTCAGAGGCGGCACGCAGAAACAGCCATCGTGTGATTGGATGTTTGAGCTTTTTTGGGTCGGGGTTAGCAGGTTAGCGAGACAACAACCCGTCCAGGCCCACGCTGTTGATTGTATCCTGCCGTGGCCCGTTCTGGCCTTGCGCGGAAACGGGAGCCAACAACCAGGCGGCCCCTTTCGGACTAAGGCGGCTGCGAGACGATTGGCTGTGCTAAATGTGGTGTGGGGGGGGGCCGAAACTGATGCTCCTCTTGGAGAACTGTCACAACTGATTATTGCAAGCTACCTGATGAGCCGTCATTAAATAGACTCGTAGAAGGGAAGGCTGCGATATTCTCGCGACGACGAAGAAAACTGTCATCTCGACTCATGAAACGGAGATGCAGCTTGCCTGATTCCTTCCCTTCCATCAGGTTGAGGGGTCCAAACCAAATGTGTAGGTTTGGATGACAAAAGATGCCTGAATTTTGGCCTGAGGCAGTTGATGTCCTCAGCCTTGCTGCAGCATCCCTTGCGAATACCTGCACGAGACCTCATCTGAGGATGCCCGAACACGGGTTGCTCGACAAGTCTGCATGCAGCGAGAGATAGCTGCATCCCGGCTTGCCGCAATCCCGACAGCATACCCGCTCCTGACCCTGGCCTGGAGAGAGTTGACGGCTGCTTCCCACAGGACCTCTGCCGTTCGATTCAACCTGAGTCAAAACATAAATGATAGTGACGGAAATTTTTAAAAATATTATTATCTACATGTAGAGCTCGCCGATGATTCACCTGGGTCGAGATGTCGGTATCATCATCGTCATCATCTGTGTTTTTCTGCAACCTAGCTTGAATCCCAAAATCTGATACATGTAACTCGAGGGGCCGAGTTCTGTGCCGACGGAGGTTAAATTCGCAGTGACAAGTCACACTCTTTACCCCGCTGTGCCCAAGCCTGGTGTCTGGGACTGAAATGTTGGCACTATGTAGAAGCATCTTCCTTCCTCGATGTTACCTATTCCCACCCCATCCTCTCACTTGCGAGCTGCTGCGAAATCCCGTCCCTGATCTATTTCCAACCTCGTGCACTAGACATCCAGCATTGGAGACCGATCGACTGCTTTTTCCGCCCGTCTCGTCTCGATAACCCGACTGAGCTTATAATTAAGCTCCAACACTAACAAATTCTCCAACAACAATGGCAACTCCAACACCCACCCGAACTTCTGTGAAGGATTTATTCGACCTTTCTGGCCGATTCGCAATAATCACAGGGGCTGGCCAGGGCATCGGCCTCGATATCGCTCATGCCTTTGCAGAGCAAGGCGCCGATGTCGCTATTTGGTACAACTCCAATACGGAAGCAGTAAAGCGAGCAGAAGAAATCAGCAAGCAGTATGGCGTGAAATGCAGAGCGTACAAAGTGGGCGTGACGGATGAAGAAGAAGTCCAAAAAGCGGTTGATTCGCAGGTTGCGGAATTTGGCGGCAAACTGGATATATTCGTTGCCAATGCTGGAGTCGCGTGGACCTCTGTAAGTTGCCTACACTTTGGTCGCCTTGGAAATAGTTCTCCGTCAGATTGTTCGAGCAAAATGCTGATACATGACATAACAGGGACGGATCCTAGGGGTAAGCAAACTATCAAAACCCCAAATAACCGCGGAGTATGTGCTGGCAGACCTCTAAAGGAATCTAGCAGGGGGATCCCTCAGATCCGAGTTCGCGACCGGATGTTTCCGAGTATCAGAAGATTACCAAGACGAATATCGATGGAGTCTTCTACGGCGCTCGGGCGGCGGGTGTTCACTTCAGGAGACAACAACTCGAAAACTCGGCATTTAGAGGATCTTTTATTGCTACTGCCTCGATGAGCGGGCACATTGTCAATCTCCCTCAGCTACAATCGGTTTATAACATGTCCAAGGCTGGTATGTGGATTCCCTAAACACCAATGCCATTGAACTCCTTGCAGCTAATTGAATGATTTTGTTATTTTCTCGAAGCCGTTATACATTTTTGCAAGAGCTTGGCAGTTGAATGGGCGGACTTTGCGCGAGTGAACACTATCTCACCAGGATATATCATTACGGAAATTGGAAACTTTGTCCCACTTGAACAAAAGAAACAGTGGCACGAGAAGACACCGATGCGGTAAGCGACAGTATTTATTGCACGAATGCATAATACTTGTGCCCAATAACTACTAATCCAATACCTATGATATAGACGAGAGGGGTATACACACGAACTGAAAGGTGCATATTTACTGCTTGCTTCGGATGCTGGCAGCTACATGACGGGATCAGATATCATCGTCGATGGGTGAGTAGGCTCTATTTCTCGATCGTGAGGCTTTGACATTAACAATTTCGGTAGAGGTTACTGCGCACCCTAAATTTTAAAGCAGAAACTGGAAGCATCATTGGTAATTTGATATTAGACCATGCAACGATGTACCTTAGCATTCTGATGCTGCGAATTAATCATCGATACATCCTATAGCCAGAGCTTTAAATAATACTTCGGCAAAATATATACCACATTAGGCCAGAATTAGCACAGCGCTGTGGTGGTGGTCTCGTGCGCAGGCGAGGTACCGACATGTGATGACAGTAGTTAGTATACGTACATCAGGCTGGGTTTTAATCTTGGTCGTTAGGAAATCAAAATGGCGGGCTACGACGGTTTCAGCGATAGCCAGGCTGGACATACTTGTCCAGGTACCGTCGTTAAATGAGACCTGCACGAGATCACAAGCTCTAGCGCGTTTCTCGCCAATCGCGGCCGCAGAGCAAAAACCCGATGGCTGGGGGTAATCCCAGCCGACAGGAGGCAGCACACCGGCCTGACATAATCCCATCTCCACCCAGACCAGACCAGACTCCGTTACTCCGTTACTCCAGCTCTCCCTCTTTACACCATCTCCATCATCTCCCTTTCTACTTCATCTCACTCTATGTACAGGCAACACGAAAACATGAAGGACGTCAATAACGGCAGCATCAGACGTATTGGAGGCCAGCAGTACCGTCTTAACCTTGCTCACGGTGTCTTCCAGCCCGTAGAATCCAACGAGATGCGCTGCTCCACCTGTTCCCGCTACATTTCCTCTTCGAGTGCTTCAGGCTACCCCGAGTGCGCTTTCTGCACATCGACCTACTCCGGCCAGCCGCCATCTCACTCCGACATCACGATTCAGTCAGCGTCCGGCGCACCTTACACCCCTCCACGACCTGTGTTTGTCACTGCTGCTACTTCTGCTGCCACCGCTGCTCCCATTGCTGCGAAAGCACCCACGGCGTCCGATATCAGCCCGGAGAACTATACCAACCCCTTTCTGGAGTTTATTACCGATAACCCGACCGTTTTCCATGTCGTCGACGCTTTTGCGACACGGCTGAGGGCTAACGGATTTGTTGAGCTCAGCGAGCGTGAGGACTGGACCACCAAAGTGAAGGCTGGCGGGAGATACTATACGAGCAGGAACGGAAGTAGCATGATGGCTTTCGTCGTAGGAAAAGACTACAAGGCTGGTAACGGAATCGCGATGTGCGCCGGTCACATTGACGCTCTCACCACTCGATGTGAGTTACACCTTCTAGCAGGGCCTAGATAACATAAGCTGACTAGGAATTCTATTACAGTAAAACCGATATCTACAAAGTCAAATAGGGAGGGATACGTCCAGCTCGGTGTAGCCCCCTACGCCGGAGCTCTGAATAATACATGGTGGGATCGCGACCTCGGTGTCGGTGGCAGAGTCATGGTCAAAGACTCAGATTCGGGCAAGACTACCAGCCAGCTGGTCAAGCTTGAGTGGCCTATTGCAAAGATCCCAACGCTCGCACCTCACTTTGGTGCCCCGTCCAGCGGGCCATTTAACAAGGAGACCCAAATGGTACCAATCATAGGGTTGGAGGGAGCTGCTCGAAAGTTCACCCACGATGCCACAGCCCTCGGCGCAGATAAGGACTATATTCTCGCACCAAAGCCTGAATCATTTGCTTCCACGCAACCTCCAAGACTTGTTGAACTTGTTGCAAAGAGGTTGTCAATCAAGGACGCTAGCACTATTGTAGACTGGGAGCTCGAACTCTTTGATACCCAGCCCGCAGCTCTCATTGGCCTCGACCAAGAACTCCTCTCAGCCTGTCGAATTGACGATAAGATATGTTCATGGGCAGCTCTTGAAGGTTTGATCTATGCTGCCGACGCAGTCGCTGAGGGCAGCACGGTATCCCTTGCGGGCTTCTTTGACGATGAAGAGATCGGAAGCAAGCTACGACAAGGTGCTGCCGGAAACTACATGCCCGTCACCGTTGAAAGAATCGTCGAATGCTTTGGCAATGCGGGAAGAAATGCGCTGGGTATGACATATGCGAACAGCTTCTTGCTAAGCGCCGATGTCACTCATGCTGTAAATCCCAACGTGAGTATATTCAAAGACTATTTAACGCAAGCATGTTCGTGATGTTAACTACTCTTTCAAGTTCGACTATGTCTATCTAGAGCACCACAAGCCACATCTTAATGTTGGTCTCGCAATTGCAGCGGATAGCAACGGGCATATGACTACAGAGTAAGTCCTTTCCTGTACCTCATCGAACCTAGAAGAGAAATCATTCGTTAACCGTTGGGATCTAGTGCTGTCTCCACCTCTATCCTTAAATCAATTGCAGAGAAATCCGACTGCAGGCTCCAGATGTTCCAAATCAGAAACGACTCACGATCAGGTGGAACAGTCGGGCCAATGCTATCATCAGCCATGGGTGTCCGAGCCATCGATGCGGTAAGAGTTCCATCCGCTTTAGCTTGCAATATCTTTGGCTAAAAGAATGCTAATGATTTTTGTGATCTAATAGGGTATCGCTCAATTATCTATGCACTCTATCCGAGCTACTGTTGGAAGTCTAGACCCTGGTCTAGGAGTCAAGATCTTTGCTGGTTACTTTGAACACTATGAAACAGTTGATGCGGAGTTTTCTAGCACTTAATTGTTGCGGATTGAGATGGCGATTGCATTTTTAGGAGTGGGAGATACAGATACCCTAGGTCTTATAGATGGATATGCGCATAGGCTTTTGATCTTTATAGTATTCTTACCAGATTTTGATTTTTGAACCACGCATGTAACCTTTACCCGCCTGTGAGTTAGTACCGTAAATTTACTACATTGAATCCTCATTTTGATTGATTGATTCTGGAAACCGTCGTGCGCACTTTGGCTATTGTTGCGTTGAAGAAACCTATGGAAAGTGCTGCTCAGTATCGTAGCACGACTTGGCTATATTTTCAGCATCCAACAACATACACTCCACGGATCTTACCACCCCGCTTGACCGACCAGAAGAGCTCAAATATACTGGCTGTCCCATCGATGCGGCGGTACTTCGTTTCTATCGACGACGACGATGCGAGCGCATGACAAATTCTATAATCTGGTGGCCAGTCGATCTCCCCACCGGCCCCTTATCCCTCGCCATCGTCTCACAAACCTGCCCTCCGCCAGATACCTACGAATTGAATATGGCCGCGTAAAAATCCCCAGCACGGAACCAAACCAAGAACCTCCCGAATACTCCTCAACGGCCATTCAAGCCAGCATACTTGAAAGGTCTCCGAACCATCAACGACTCTTCAAACTTCTGAAGAGCCTTCGCCAGAAAACCCATTACAATGGCTGCACGACCTACTTCAATGCGCCTCGTCTCGAGCAAGCGCTCTGCGACCTCGCATCCGAGGATCCGCCGTTCAAAGTTGCGGGTTCGTTCTGCCCTGCTACATGAGCTCCCGGAGCCCTAGGCTACAGAGTGTGCTAAGGCAGTTTTACTATCCGTCATTGTCGGCCACTCCTAGTATTGAGCACGAATAGTGTCTCCCACGCAATGAGAAGTCAGTTATATTTGATGATCACACCGCACGATATACTTGAAGGAGACAAAGACTCTTCGCCTCACGTTCTCTCCAAACTGGCACCAGCTGGAGAATTAAACGCTTCCCAGGGGCACCTTATTGTGTATGTACTAGGCTATGTTACTTGGCTACTAACTCGTATTTCTCCAAAAAAAAACGAGCATGACTAAATCTGATCTAATTCCATTAAACTCTGATAGAAGTTCCGATGTCTTACACTTGGCCAGCTCATCTCCTCACATCGGAGCCACCCTTATATCCCACCTCTTGATCGACTCGAAAGCGCTTCATCCGCTTGAACTTTTCGCAAGCAGTCTTGCATCCTTCGAGGGCAATGTCCATCCTCTGGTTCCCGTTCTCGTACGTAACGAGGGCAGAATATTCTTTCCAGTACACAGGACCTTCATAGTGCACTATCACACGGAGGATAGTTCCTTGCCAGCGGATACAGTGAGCAAAGGTGATCAGGCACTAGTGAGCCACATACTCGACCTATCCACCGATAAGATACTGGGAGCAGGACCTAATACTCCTGGGTCTGATATTCGGATCTGCACTGATCTTGCGAGGGCAGCTGAGAGTAGCGCTCGGGAATCCGACCCGGACCGCAAGCGTATTGATTCAATGTGGAGAGAATCCAAAGTTGAAGACTTTCGAAATCTTCTACTAAAAACAATTGAGAGGAAACCAAAGGGCACGGACCAATTGGACGGTCATGTCAGAGACTCCATTGCAGCACTTCTGACAACAGAGCTGCCAACAAAACTACCGGATTTAGCTACTCTTAACGACATAAATGCCAATGCCGATGGTATGACTGGGATCATAAACAGCTTGATGGCTGATGGGAAAAGAGAAACATGGACACAGACAGCGACCTTTCAACCTAATCTCAGCAGTGTGGCCTATACACCACGCTCTTTAATCCTAAACATGCTTAACCTTAGAGAGTCCACACTCACTCAAACAGAAACCAAAGCCCGATCACTCCATGCGTTCATCAAGGCGCAAAAGGCCCAGCAGTTCCCCAGTACCGCGGAGCCAATAATGCAAAATATATTTACACCTCCAAATCTGATGTTACCACACGCTCCGCCACCTCCCCAGGAGCGAGATAATGACTATCCCATTAAGGGGGTCACACCGCTCATGTCGACTCCCCCAAAGACTCGCTGGGGATTTAGTCGGGAAGATGGAGTTTTCTTCAAAAGAAAGGTGGAGACAAGAGGCCTCTATGGCAGATCAGTAGATCGATTTGTTTATCGTCCACTCCCAAGCGGTGGCGAGATGCCTAACTTTTTAGAGGCAGCGAAAGCTCAAATGGCCAATGTTATCTTTGCAGTTGATGTAGAGATCAGAAAAGCCAGATTAGTATTCTGGTCGTCTTCTCTCCTGGGGACGTCGGCTACTACCCTGCTGGTTCTTGGTGGATTTGATCCTTGGATCAGCGCGACGGTATTAGGTATTATCTATTATACTGCTTATCGAAAATTCGGCACAGAGGCAGTGAAATTATGGCAGTTTTTTCTCAGCGAACGACACGGTATATGCGACCGTTGTCTGGCCAACTTGAGAGACTACTTTATGAATTATGTCAAGGGCGAGAATGGGAATCGACCGAAAAATGTCGAGCTGTACAACAAGAAGAAAGATGAGTTGGAGGAAATGAAGATTGAACTAGCGGAAGCTAGAAAGTTGCTTTTGGAGATGGCGCCGACATTGAAGGCGAAATATCCGCAATGGTTCAACTCGGATAGCAGGATAAAACCAATCTCGGAAGAGATGCACGAGGAGCCTGCACAAGGCGATCACAGTGGATTGAAGGCAGCGGGGTCTAAATAGAGCTATATACTGTTTTATTTTATTTCTGTTTTTGATGCGAAAGAAGTGGCATCGAATCGGTTCTCTGGCTTAGCCCCAGGTCTCAGTTGGAACTTCGATCATCGGTGGTAGTGTACATAAGAATCTAAAGGCTCAGTCGGAGCTTATCTGTCCTGTTATATGCATAATCGACATTACTGCTCCAATACACCCGTATCTCGATGACCCAAAAAACACAATCTAGATATTTTACAGCTCGTCACATCCCTCAGCATTCCTGTGCTCAATTCTGGCTCTGCAGATTAAACGTAGCCTGTAGGATTCAGGATCGAAGAAATCCCATCCTTATAATCCAACAGTCTTCCTCGCACATTCTCTTACGATCCTCTCGTATCTCTGTCTATCCTCCCTAAACATCTTACTCGCGTCCACGTTGGCACCGCTCTCGTCGTTCGGCTCTGCGAGCATGCTCATAACACTAAGCAATACCTTCTCCACAGACTGTATCGGGGACCAGCGTTCGCTCGCGTGCTCGTACATGTTTGGATCGTCGCCCGGGGGGTGCAGGATCGAGATACAGACTGTGCCGTCCGGGTAGATGTTTGGATGAAGTATGTCGCATGTGAATTTGAGCGCGGGTGGGGAAAGAGGGTAGTCCTTTTTTTGAACAAATTGGAAATTATAAAGAATTAGCAATTTATTATTCTCTAGTCTGAGGGGGGTGGAAAAGCAGATTTGAAGACGTTGGTTTTTACATCAGTGAATGTGAGGGTGGCGCTGAAGATACCACCTTCGAAGGGGGTGTCGGGTGGACCTGCGATCAGGCATTCCCAGACCATCCAGTCTTCTTCGGAGATGGGACCCGCGTAGATGCCTTCGGTCTCATTGTTGATGAGTTCGCGATACTCCCCGAGCAACCGGCGGAGGGTTCGTGCTTTGGCCGCCATCGTGAGGTTTGGAAACGGTGGCGGGTCGGGGAGTTGAAGGTTTTCGGCTTGCAAAGGCTGGAATAATAATTAAGTGTTGCCTTCAGTGTCAGTCAGCTTACGTAAAGAGAGCTTTCACTGTCGAAGCGAAAGCTGAGGCTCTCGAGCTCTCAACCTCATCCTCAAGAATCTCGCGGCTGGTCGGTTGATATAGGATATCTCTCGAAACTAAATATTGACGACGACTCTTATCGATACTTTTCTCAATCAAAAAAAAAATAATAATCTGAACGGGTACAGCGAGAATACAAGCTATAAAGAAAAAATCGAAATCAGAATGCCGGGCACCCCGCCAACATCTTCCACCTTTCCCAAATCGATAACGAGCACAATCATCCCATCTCCAAAGTCCGACCCCGCCAATATCCTGATCCTCCTTCATTCTATCGGCGATACCCAAACAAGTTTTGCAAACCTCGCCAAGAGTCTAAATTTCCCGGAGACAACATGCATCTCGCTCTGCGCCCCGAATAACTTACCGTTCGGCCTCCCAGGTTACCAGTGGGGTGAAGATGTGGTCTTTCAAGGCCAAGATCTATGTCTAGACGTCAAATTTGCAAAAGCGGGGTTTAAGACCCTGAGAACGGTGGTGGAAAAGCTACTAGCCGAAGGATGGAAGAGTAGAGAGATCTTCTTCTTTGGATGGGGACAAGGTGCAATATGTGTTTTCGACTATCTGTGTCGAGAAGGATTGGAATGGGCAGGCATGGTGAGTGAGTTTGGAGGGGTGGTTAGTATCGGCGGAATTGTGGGTGCAGAGGTGAAGACGGTGGTCACAGATGAGACAAAAAAGAGCCCGACACCGATAGTAGTTTGCGGCGGAAGGAAAGGATTGGTCACAAGACAGGCAGAAGAGAGGATAAAGAGCTTGTTTAAGGAGGTTCAAGTGGTAAAGTGGGATAAGGAGGGCGATGGTATGATGAATGATGCAAAAGAGGCGTTACCCGTGATGCAGTGAGTACTTGTTCTATCATTCTTAATTCTTTACAGAACATTCCTTACTCTACTTGGCGAGTTGAGCTAGATTACTAATGAGCCATTTGCAGGTTCTTTGGAAGGAGACTTCTAAGTAGAAAAGGTGTACCGGAAGGTTTCCATGAACTCCAAGCCTAATTGTGCCCAGGATGGAGTGCTATAGCTCTGCACCGGTCTTCCTAAAATACGAGGTGCAAGGACATGCATGCTTGCATGCCCATAAAATAGACATACAATGGTGGTTGTCCTGTGGAACGACCTTTTTCAAAGTTTGGGAACGAAACCGGATTCCATGGTTCCAGACCAAATGTTTTGGTCAGAGAGTCATGTTTGGCATCTTTCGAGACTTCATAGCTATGCATTGAACTATCTGCGATATGATCCGATATCTAAATAACTGCGAGTTCTAGCCCCCGCCTTCATCCATATTTTATAAATGGGAAAACAACCGTTTGTGCCACCCTGGAAGTTAAGCCAGATCGGGACCGGCGGAGCGATAATCCGCTTCGAATCGCTACGGGTAACTCGGCAGGCAATTTCTGGAGACGTTGTCACCCAAGATCGTAAACCTAATCTGCACCTTCAACTTTATCTTGAGCCAGCGAGTAGAGGCATTACTGCAGCTTCGGGGCGTCTATATAGGCTATAAGCTAGAACAATGCATGCCAATGTCTCCACATCTGCTGTATCGTGTTTACAAATACTCTCAATTATAAAAGTCCAAGACCAGTGGCAAGCTTGCCTAGGGGTTGGTATGTTTGAAGTTGTAAGTGCTAGTGGCATATGCAATCCCAAAGTTACGTGCTCCATGGCTCAAAATCACGCCAACAGGCACCCACGTGTGAGAGAACATTCCAAAGACATGTCGCTCTCGTCGGAGGGCTTCAAGTTCGATCGAGCTGTGGCTGTCGGGAACTTACACCGACGGATAATCTGCAAGCCCTGCTCCGCCAGGCACCCCAGACCCGGATTTCGTACCTGAATATCGGCTTGGCAGCATCACCTCGCCTGGAAATGCGACTGAAACTGCAGTTAATTTATATTTTTGACTGGCTCTAAAAATTACTATATCTGAGAGAAAGCCCGCCTACGGAAAGAGATTTGGCTCCGTTCTATAGCACTGTCTTTAATAACAAGAGCACACTCTCTCGTTCGACGGCAGCTGTTAATTGCGTACAGTGTGGTATTTGATCAGACAACGCAAAAATCGGCGGCAATGAAGAAAACGGCAGCAGCGGCCATTGCCCTCGCGGTTCTTTCTGGCGTTCAGGCCGGGCCGGTGAACTACACTCAGCAGTATACCTGGAAGAATGTTCGAACAGGCGCAAGCGGCGGTATGTACCCAGTTCTCATCGCAATTTGTTTTACGATCCGGAAATTTGGCTAACCTAGAATAGGCTTCGTCGATGGCATTGTCTTCAGCACCAAACAAAAGGGTGTTGCCTACGCTCGAACCGATATTGGCGGCATTTATCGTCTGAATGCCGACGATTCGTGGACTCCTCTCCAGGACTATGTCAACACCACATTGTGGAACGAACACGGTGCTGACGCTCTTGCCCTTGATCCCAACGATGCCTCCAGGGTTTACATCGCAGCTGGTCTCTACACTAACTCGTGGGACCCATACAATGGCAAGATCCTGTCCTCCACAGATTCCGGCAAAACCTGGAGCCGATCTTACTTCCCTTTCAAGTTTGGAGGAAACATGGCAGGACGACAGATGGGCGAGAGACTAGCTGTAGACCCAAACAAGAGCAACGTTCTATACTTTGGAGCGAGAAGCGGTAATGGTCTTTGGAGGAGTACTGATTACGCAAAAACGTGGGCCAAGGTTTCGAGTTTCACGGCTGTTGGTAAGTACACCTCTCTGACTAATATTAATATTGGAATATAATCTAACTTTAGGCTTGTAGGTACATTCATTGTTACACCTGGTGATACAGGACAAAACGGTGACATCATCGGTCTCACCTTTGTGGCTTTCGACAGCACCAGCAGCAGCGCTGGAACGGCCTCCAAGAGGATTTTTGTTGGAACTGCTGATACCTCGGCTACTGTCTACTTCTCCGAGGACTCTGGTGCTACTTGTGGGTACCCCATTATATTGATCGTCAAATTTTCAAATCACTAATCTGTGTTTGTAGGGTCCGCTATCCCTGGACAGCCAACCGGCTTCTTGTCCCACACCGGAAAATACTCTCCGACTGAGAAGGCCCTTTACGTCAGTTATGTCAATGATGCAAATACGTATGGAGGCACAGACGGATATGTCTACAAATACTACGTCGAAACGAAGAAGTGGGTGAAGATTCTCGATGACAATGGCACCGGATTTGGATTCGGTGGCCTGTCTTTGGATCCCCAGAAGAATGGAACCGTCATGGTTGCTACTTACCACCTCTGGTGGCCAGATGGAAGTATGTATACACATGATCTTATACGGAAGTCTAACAAAAATGCTAACTCTGGGCCCCTTTAGATATATACAGATCTTTGGACGGTGGTTCCACCTGGACTACTATCTGGGATTACGACTGGAGTGGTGTCCAGCCTCCAGTTAACAGACGATACGATTGGGATGTTAGCCAAGCTAACTGGCTCCCAGAGGTTACTGGAGACAAGACTACGGGGGTAAGCTATTCAAATCGCGCCAGTTAACGAAAAGGCATTGTGCTAATTGAAGCGCACAGTGGATGATGGGTAGTTTGGCTATTGACCCATTCGACTCCGATCACTTCCTCTATGGTACTGGTGCTACCGTCTTTGGAACACACAAACTGACCAACTGGGACAAGAACTTGAAGTTCAACCTTTCATCTCTATCTTATGGTATGGAAGAAACGGCCGTCCTTGGCCTCACATCTCCGCCACAAGGTCCACCACTTCTCTCTGTTGTTGGAGATGTTGGTGGCTGGAAGCACGACAATCTTGACGTTGCCCCTAACAAGGCTTTCCTCAACCCCTCTTGGGGAACAACTCGCTCTATTGACCACGCAGGCTCTAAACCGAATGTCGTCGTCAGATCCGGCGACGGAACTGGTGGCCTTGCCCTCTCTAGCGATTACGGTGCTACATGGCATATCCACGCCAGTGCAGGATCCTGGACTGGCGGTCGCGCTCAGCTTTCTGCCAACGGCGACTTTGTCGTTTGGGCCGTTAACAACAACATATATGTCTCTGTTAACGAGTATCCATTCCAGCAGGTTCCCAACATCCCATCAGGCAACTACTACACAGCCAACGATCGAAAGCACAATGGCCTCTTCTATGCTGCCGAGACTAGCAACTTTTATGTCTCGACTGATGCTGGTACCAGCTATAATAAAACCACTTCTTCTATCGGATGGATTCGTGAAATAGGTGTTAATCCCTTCAGAAGTGGTGATGTCTGGGTTGCAACAGACAGTGGTGTCTGGCACAGTATCGATTCCGGCAAGACATTTGCTAAAGTTGGACCCGCTACTGATGCTTATCATATCCAATTGGGTAAGGCTGCAGTGAGCAATGGCTATCCTGCTATCTTTGCTGCTGCAACTATCCAGGGTTGGGCGGGTCACTTCAGAAGTGACGAGTAAGTTCCCTTCTAGTGTGTTCTTCTCCCGTTCCAGAAGTAAACTAACACGTGGTATCCCAGTGGTGGGTTTACGTGGACACTCATCTCTGATGATCAAAACGGCTTTGGCACACCTGGCAACGATATCTACGCTGCTGATCCTCGAATCTACGGTCGTGTATATATCGGTACCAATGGCCGTGGTATCTTCTACGGAGACGCCAAAGCGACCTCGCCCGTCCCAGCTGCCTCCGATGCAAATGGCCAATGTGGTGGCCAGGGATGGACCGGCCCAAAAACTTGTCCACATGGCTGGACTTGTAAAGTTTCCAACACTTGTAAGTTCCGACATAATTCCTGCTTTACATCCAGACCCAAACTAATTTTTTTTAACTTAGTCTATTCTCAATGCTTGTAAGATGAGAAGAGAGAATCGTTTCAATTGTAATATATAAATGTATTTAAAGTAGCAAATGTGTATATAGGAAATTCCAAGAAAGCTTATAAACGTATACAAAAAAATCGTCCAATTGATCTCACACACATCCTCTACCAGTAGCGAGACCATCCATCCGAAAAATATATTGATAGAGGAAGTTTCTTGGAATATGCAAGTGAAGCAAGCTGTCCTGCCTTATCTTCGGGGTCTCGAGATGCCCTCTGCCAAAAGGGTACTAGCTCGAGCCCATTGAAATATGGCATAAACTGCTGCATCTGTGGTATATCTGAACGAAATATACTAACAGCTGATTCAATCTCCCCTTTAAATGTCTATAGTATATTTCGTCACCGCATGGGAATCTATTCGATTCTAGCGTTTTGCGAAGACAGTCTCCTGGGACTTCGAAGGTGGTGTCCATTTTAGCGATCTCTCACCGAGTGTTGCGATGATTACTGCTTAGGAATACTATCACAGACTTATTTCGCTGCACTTGGTATATATACTATTACTTGCGCATGTGGAGCTGCAACACCTTTATGACCTCGTAGAGCTTGGTTGCGGTCGTTGCTACCAATGCCGAATCTTATGTTTGAAAGTAAGTCTACCAGATCGATGACTGGGCTTCCGCAGTCGTACGGTTTAGGCATGGCGCATGCTCTGAGTTTCCAATAAAATGAATTTCGATTGTATGAGTTTGACCTTTTGTATAAAAATCAGATAAAGGCGAGATGATAGGTTGGTTCAATGCTCTTTCAATTTCATTTTTTAATACGATATTGCGAGAGTAGGCAGCATTTTAAACATACTTCTCCTTGAGTTTACAACTTCTTCCCCCTTGTATGTAGTCTTCTCGCATCCGTAGACTTCAGATATGTCTGAGTGGTTGGTATTTGGAGCCTGGTAAATAAAGTTTGCCTTCTTTAATGTTAAAACTTGTCAGGATATATTCGACTATCGGATCTAGTAGAACATCCAAGACAGCCTTTTATGGTCTAATAAAACTAGCACGATTACACTATTCTAAATTTGAGCTTGTGTGGTGGGATATCTTGAAATTCAATCCACAACAAGGACCACTCAGGAGATTTGTACTTGATTACGTTGTTGAATTTTGAAAAATCTTTTTTGAAAAAAAAGGTATCTAGCGTGCTATTTATAGTATGGACAGATTTATTATACATGATATTATTCATTACTGCGTATACTGAATTGTTAACGCACTAAAGAGAAAACTCTCAACCGCGACCGCTTAAACGATTGGAGATCCGGGTGGTGGGGTACATGGAATGCCGACATCACCAATGATGTTCTGGCAGACAGCCAATGGTGGGCTGCCCTTTGGCGAGGTGGTCTTGATGTTCTCAAGGTGGATTCCATTGCAGATAGCACCTATTGAGTAAAGTCAGTATAGATTTCATTATTTGAAGTATTCAGGCGTTTTGTTTCTTACCTGGAGAGCACTTGAGGTCAACGACGGTGGTCCCGTATTTTCCGGAGCTGGAACCGGTGAAGTTGATGAAGTTGATGTTAGAGACATCAACACGGGATGGGTAAGCAGCGCACTGGGTGGCGTTGATGTTGAAATAGCACTGATCCAGAACGATTGGCTGATCGGTGTTGTAGTTGTAGAAGTCCTTGAAAGTGACGTTGCGGATATATCCGTAACCGGCAGTAGGACCGGCCCAGGCCTTAAGTCTGGCACCGCACTGGGCGTTCAACATGACAATGTCCTCAACATAGACGTTCTCGATGTAATCCTTAACACCAGCATACTGCCCGATGGAACCCATGGAGATACCGTGGGTACCATTGCACCACAGATGCTTGACAAAGATGTTGGATGTGTTTGGCTTTGGCGAGAAGCAATCGTCGCCAATGTTGACATAAGAGTTGGTGAAGGAGATACCGTCGAGGTTCAACGAGTCGAAACCGTCGGTATTCTTTGGCAAGTTCTTGTTCTTGGACTGGTTGTCGATGACAATGTTATCGTATTCAACATTCTTGGAGGTAACGATAAAGTTAGTCCAGCATGGGGAGTTTCGAAATTGGATACCCTCGATACGAAGGTTGGTGGCATTTTCGGCGTAGAAGAGAATTGGGCGGTAGTAGGTGTTGTTAGGGTCCTATATAAATGGGGTCAATTTGTTAGCTCGACCGCGTTGAGAGAATACAAATTGCAACAGGAGGCACGCACCAAGATTTCAAGACCAGCGAAGCCGTCGTACCAAGCCTGGCCATTACCGTTCAAGATACCGTTACCGTAGATGAGGATATCCTTTCCACCCCACTTCCAGAATGTAATGGACTTCTGGAATGGATGGTAGAAGTAGTTCTTCTGCCAGAAAGTGATGTTGTTGGTGAAAAGAATCTCACCGAGGAGCTCGACATGAACATCATTCAAGAAGGTCAGGTCAAGAGGCTTGCCAATGACGTAGGTAGTCTCTCGCTCCAAGACGAGGGTACCGCCGTTGTTAGCGTCCTTCAAACCCTGCAAGAACTCAGCGGAGACATCGTCGGTCTCGTTGTTCGAAGCACGGATGTAGACCTTATTTCGGTGGGAGAAATGTGGTCTGGTGTACTTGACGTAGTGCTTGTCCGGTCCACGTTCATGGATTAGAGAGTTAGGGAATCGCTTGAGGTATTCCGCTGTTGTACCTCTCTTCTCGACTTCAGCTACCTCTTCGAGCGACTCCAGAGTAGCATAATCTGGAACGGCCGCTGCGATAGCGGTCGCGATAACGCCGGCAAGGGCGGCGAATCGAGTAAACTTCATCTTTACGATTCAAGGGGGACTGAGCGGACTAGAGCTTGGGATTGCCAATGGTTGTGAGGAGCGCACAGAGCTGGTCTTCTGAGGGAAAGAAATCATTGATGTTTCAGGGAGTCTATAGCATATTTATAACCATTTCGCAACCGGAGAACCCTCGACTCGATAGCAAGAGAGCGATATTGATGGCGAGGGATCCCCAGACTGCAATTGATGAAATTTGCGGGGGACGGTTGCTATTTTCTCCGCGGTAACAAAAGTACAGAGACACGAATCGCGAAACCATGTATCCTGCGCCTGTCCAGCTTTCCAGCTTTCCAGCAATCATGGGCAAGGACTGCTAGCATGTCGTAGATCCCTCGATCATTAGTCGCCAGGTCGCCAGGTTCGCCCTGAGGCTACGAGCTATGATGGTCCGTGATTTCTTTTGAGGAAAGCGCAGGAGAACATGGGGCCGAAAACCCCAGGGTGCATTTCGGGTAAAGGCCCTTGCGTCAAGCCGATACAACGACGCTCAAGAGTCCATAAGAAATCTTGTTGTCAACAAGCACTTCCTGGCACTTCCTGGCAGCGCCCTGGCACGTCCCGGCGTGATTGATTGGTGGAAATCAGTGCTACCGTTTCGGTGTGTCCCGAAGCTGCAAGATCCTGGGTACCTGTGTCGAGACAGCTCTTGGCAGTGTCTATAGCATAATTGCTGTAACCTCGGCGGAACAAAATTCCATCAAAGACTGGATTAGCCTCGAGAGGCTGGTGCTCGACATCATGAGCAACAGTAATATTTCTGTTTTGAAGACTGGTCGAACTATTGGTTATGGTTTTGTCGTCATGGTCCCCTTTCGCGGCTGTCTTTTGCCAAGCGAACGCCAAGCGAACCCGACCTATCGTGGTACCCACCGCGGATTATAGAATAATGGGAAACTCTCCTACTGATACAAACTAGAGATTTTCCGAAACTCCCTTTCAAAGAGGGAAGTATGGAGAGACGGACCGATGTGGCTCGATTTCTAGTCTGTGCTTTAATCTCTGTGATAAGGGTCCCGCCCCGATGGCCCAAATGCAAATTGCAAACAATGTCCCATATGCTCAATATTGCGTCAATGGGAACACTAAAGCCCACCAGAGAGACCCGATGGTATCCATGGTACATGGTCAAAGGGATTTGGGTTTTTCAACTTGCTTGAACCTAAAGACAATGACCTCCATCATACTCGGAGGCTAGTCAAGAGACTGGTAGATGCGCCACTTTGGCTTCCATGGACCGCAAATCTGACAGCAGCCGTCCGTTGCCTCGTCTCGGTTTAATCATTGGCCACCGTTATGGTAGAGTCATTGTCATCGCCGCGGAAGGCTTATATTTTCCAAGAGGGTGCGAAGAAAAGTCAAGATTTCGCCGTGCCCGGATGCCGGCAGAGAAGCCTTTGCTGCATCTTATGGCAGCTTGGTGTCGCAAAGGTCCGTCTTGGAATACTCTTGGGCAATGTCTAGGCGCTCTCGGGCTTGTATATCTAACACAACATCATCAGTCTTCGTATCCTGCATCCAATGGTGTATAATAATTCCCATGCAGAATACCGGACTCAACTCCAACTTGAGTTGTTAAAATCCCCAGATGCGGGGTCCTGCGTGGAAGCATGCTTTGCAAGGATCCAACCTGGTAATTAATTGCGAGGGGTTAAAAGAGTGAATTGTCCTAGATCTTCCGTCTTGGTCTTGTCCTAGCTCCAGCACAGCTGGTGATTTTGCCTCGCCAGCTCCATTCGATTTCATAAAAAATTTTTATCAGTAGCGAGGTTTCTCCGTCGGTAGAGTACTAGTTAGAAATCTTAGACACCAGCTCGGACCACTTATGCAGGTAAAATTTGCTTGGGCCTATAATTGGGTGGACATGCGAGGCTCGAGTTGTGTCTGGTAATATTTAGAATACGGACTTTAACAGCATAAGCAAATAGCAATTGCAATATACTCTCTGTGGTACAAGGCTGAAATTACTGTAGTGTGGGCGTATTACATTCCTTGGTGTAACAACCAATTGTAATAATTTCCACTTCATACAACTATGACAGCCCCAAAGCCACGAGTCTACGAAAAGATTACTTGTTGCAAGTTTTAGCTTTGCAACCTCAGTCGACACGTTCTAAGAATATATGGCAATAGATTTAGTGTACAGATTTCCAACAAGCAATCATTCCTTGGCCACCCATGCATCGACGGGTTTCTGGTTCCTGGAAACCATCTCCCACAGCCTGGTCCATGCGCAGGGTCCGATTTTCGATCTTGGGCTAGGATCCCCAGAGCTAGACAATGAATGGGAAGGTGAGCATCGCTGATGCCACGTGAAAGTGAGGGAAAGCGGTACAAACTTAGGTACCTTTCCCGCCATTTCATTCCCATCAATATCAGATGTATACCACACCATAATATATAAAAGAAAGGGAATGTGGTTACCCGTTATACACAGTCTGGCTGACAGTCCCCTATCTCCTGTCTTTCCTATGAGGGATACTAACAGCAAAAACAAAGAAGATACCCTTCGCAGCCATAGCGGAATAGCAGGGGGGTTGTTTTTATTCTCAACCACCGGTGGGATAAACGTCCCCACGAATACCGGGAAAGCAAAAGCTGTAGCCAAAAGAAATGGTACAAGATGATAGAACGAAAAGAAGTATGAGGATAAAGGAGTTTAAAGATATAGAGAAAAGAAATAGTATACAAATGAAAGGTTGGGATAAGCGGAAGTGTACGTGCAAGGAAATTATGAGCCAGCAATGAAATTAACCAACTAAAAAAAAAATAAAAAAAAATTAAATGATATGAAAAGGACGGCGAAAGCACCCCCAATACTCTTCTACAATGAGATTAACAAGGAAGATTTTCGCCGGCTGATTGAAAAGCAACTTAGCAAGAGGGCTCCATGGTGCCAAAACCAGCTGCATCCTTTGCTTTCATCCACTTGACGTATGCTTTGAGTTCTTTGTCAAGAAGAGGATCGTCATCAGGAACCCTCCGCCATTCTTCATCTCCGGGAGCAAACTCCTGCGGGTATTCCACCACGGGCAACGGAGCTTCAGCTTCAGCAGTTTTCTTAGTTTTAGTCCTTTCCCCCACAGTGGTACCGTCCAGGAACCCGCCCTGGCCTGGTTTCATAGAAAAGATACGCCAGCTGTCTATCGCATATTTGCCGCAACCGTAGACGGCCCCAATAAAACAACCCCACTTTCGATCCATCCCCGTGGGATCTACCGGGCGGTAGTCGTTCCTCACCGCCCAAGATTCCGGACCACCTGGTTTATCATATGGATTAACTAGATGAAATGTATGTGCCAGCATCCAGACTGTTTTCGATCTGGTAGCTTGCAGACCGAGGGGTGTGAACATCTCCTGCACCTCCAACTGCGTGCTTTTCGTTAAAAGATCTTCCGGGGTAGGCCATCGTTTGATAAATTCCCGAAAAACCGGGATCGCGGTCGAGCCTTTGGTCTTTTGCAGGAATACCACAGCTATCAGGAGATGATACTACCAAATACGCAGTACGTTAGACTATAGTCCAAATGAGGATTGCCAATATAGCTGGAAGGGTCGCAATAAGGCTGAGGAAGTCAATGCGTTTCTCACAGGATTATGTCCAACCTCCTCTTGAATCAGTCCGAACTTTGGTGCATCAAGTGGCGGCGGGATGATTATCGAGGTGCCAGCCGGAATTCTTTTAGAAGGGGAAGCCGATTCAACATTCAAGCTACTCTCCGAAATAGCTTCCAGCACATGTGTCGTACTTTCAGACTTTTTTTCTTTCTTCTTCGTTCTTTTCTTAGCTTCTACACCAGATGGACTCTCTAGGTTATTTTCAACACCCGCTTGACCGGTCGGATTCCCGCCTGTCTCACCAACAATAGAAATATCATCTTCGGGACCCAAAGAACTCGGGATAGATTTCTTGGATTTCTTCCGACTGTGAGATTCAGTTTCGGCCCTTTTTCGTTTCTTTATTGCTAAGGATTCAACTACAGCGTCCTTCAGATTCTTAGGTTCCTCAAAGATATCCTCGGGCGGCCTATAGGGAACGGCTAGTTCTCTTGAAACCACCGAGTCAGTCTTGATGGCCGAGGTTTTTTTCTTCTTGGAGCTTCGGGACTCCGGAAAAGATGTTGGAGGAGGGGTTGGCTGAGCAGAGGGAGATATCTCGGGTTCTAATTGTGGAACATTTGAAGATTCTGTCTGTTTCTGAAGCTCTTTGGCTCTCTTCCGCTCTCTCTTCTTCTCCTTCTTTCGCTGCTTCCGAAGCCGCTTTTCCGCCTTTCTTGCTTTTCTAAGCTTTGCCTCTTCCTGGTCTGTCGTTTCCCCCTCACTCTCACCAGGCACAACTGTCTTATTCTCTTTTTTGTTGGAGTCTGGCTGTTTCTTCTCATCCTTTCGTTTCTTTTTGCGCTTTTCTTTGCCGTTGTCATGTTTCCATGTTTCCCTCCTTCCCTTCTCATCCTCTTCATCTTCTGCCTCAGGGCCACTAACATGCCGGTTTGAAGCTTCTTCCCGAGCACGGGTTTCTTTCTCTTTGATTTCCCGCGATATCGCAAACGAATCCCAGACTCCATATAACCGGATATTATCGATCGCTTCATCTAAGGGTATATCGTTCGGCGATTTGTTCTTCCTGTTGATATATTTGGCGTATTCGCTCCAGAGAAAATTATTACCGTACTTAGCGATGTACTTCCGTTTGTCCTCATCGTCGTCGCTGAGAGCGTCCAAAGCCATCGGGAATTGCGCCCCTTCCTCTTCCTCCCCCTCTTCATCTGCTTCTTCCTCGTCTTCCAGCTCCTCGGAAACTAAAGAAGCAGAATTACATTGTCGAACAGGCTGTGCGCAAATAGGTGGCAATCGGCTAGCTTGCTGCTCAGATGAAGGAACCGGAGAAGGTTCAGCGGGAACCCCGTCAGAAGTTAATACCACAAGTTCGACAGACTCCCTCTTAATCTTTCTTTTTGATCTTTTCGAAGTGTGTTTCACTGGTTTTTCCTCTATGATTTCTGGTTCCTCAGTCTCTCTTTTAATCTCTAGGGATTTTGCGCGCTGCCCATCCGAAATCACTGAACGAGGTATCTCAGTCTGACCAAACACACGCTTCCTCGGCGTTTTAGCAACAACTTTCGATTCACTAACCGGTTTGCGGATTGGAGACTTCGTGGGGGTTACCGACGATGGTATGGAAGGTTTGAAGAAATAAGGGCTAGTTTCCAAAAATGATGCGTCTGAGGACAGACAGAATCTTCCAGCGTTGACACTCGTAGGTGGCTTATTGGAGGCCAACGGTTCCACATAATCCTGGGCCACAGGTGGCAGGCTAGAATTGGCTTGGAAATTATGAAGCAACGTCTCCATCGACTCTTCCATTTCCTCGAGAATATTTTGCATTGACGAGACGATTTGCTCGTCGTCTAATGTTGACTCTCTTCGACTTCGCCTGTGTTTCTCTTCCAGGGACCCTTGCCACGCATCCTGAGTCGTAGAAAATTCACCGATGGCATCACCGCCATAGTCTTCTTCTTCGAGTAATATCGGACGAGACACGCTTCTCCTTTGTTCCTTTTTGGACTTTTTGGGCAAACGTCTCTTCTGGCTAGATATATCCGGGACCTGCAAAGAGGATTGACGGATGGGTGTTTCTTCGATGTGGGATTCTAGGACCGAGTCGTATGGTAAATCCTCATGCTCAGTGCCCCAGCCCCATATATTCTCAAGGCTTCGGCGCTCCTTTGCGAAATATTTCGATTTGCCGTCCGGAGTGACAGAGCTGCTGTGGGCGTATTCGGATCTCTGTGAGGCCGCCTTGCTGAGACTTCGTGAATTTGGCATATTTCCCAAAGCCTCTTCCCTAGAAGAGAAAAAAAAGAACATGATCAGTTCCATTGCAACATAAATATCCTATGTTTGATTCGCGACTCACCGTTGAATTTTGGATATTCGGGTTGCGACGAGCGCCCAATAATGATGTCAAGGAGGTTGATAGATGTGAAAATCAGAAAGGGAAGGGAAAGAGAGCGACTTGACCGCCGTAGAAAAGTAGAGCATGGTCTGATAGCACTCTCATTTACAAGCCGTCAGTTGCGATTGGTGGGGCCAAACATGAATGAGGTTCTACGCGTCCTGAGAGGCTTCCCGATCCCGCGGTCACAAGGCCAAGAGTCGCCCTTAGCCCCTTTGCTTTTCCGCTTTCGGTTGAGCCCGAAAATGCAACAGAGGCAACCCACCATGTCTGTGCGTCGATCAAAGTAAAGCGCAGTGAACACCTTAGACGAATAAGATCGTATGGATTACACTCAGCAAGTGGAGATTTGTAGGCAAAAACCTCTAGGTTCCAGAAAACTCTATGTATAAGCTTTTAGTATACAAATGGGAAAGAGAGGCGTTGAAAAGGACAATTCTTCCTCCACAACTTCAATATTTATGAGACGAAAGACCTATTATGCATTCTCAAGGACTTTGGAAATCCTTAAGACATCAATGTAAGTACGCATACTTCTTTTATTGCAGAAACACAAAGTAATACAGGGGGTAAACATTGAAATGAGTATATATATAACAAAGAATTAGATGCTCTAGAAGTCTTCTAAGATTGATGCAGATAGCTAGATGTACAATTTCCAGTTAAGCTTATTATACTCTTTCATACGATCTCTACCTCTCCAACTGCTGGAGGCCCCTTGATAGTCTTTTCTTTAATTTTTTGTTTTCCCTGTTTGAACATTTCATGGACAGTAACTTGTTTGGGTCCGTTTTTCGACTTGTTGATATTTTTCGACCTTGATTTTCTCAATGATGATTTAGAGGATTTGCCAGAAATAGCTTTCGCGAGGTGATTGATTTCCTCAATATCAGTGTCACTATCGTTTTCGGGACCCAAAGAAACCATGTGATTGTTAACCGATGAAGCCAATGTAACCAGCTCGCCGTCATGGTGACTTTTGACTAGAGCTAATAGATTCTTGGGGGGTGATTCCTGGCCAATCGGGGCTGCAGAAGGTTCTTGTAGTTCGCCGGAACTACTCTCTATATGAACTATCCCCTCCTTAATGTTGAAAACTTTTTTTTTGAGCCGGACTTTTACCTTCTTCCTCTTATCTTGGATGCTAATCACCGGAGTAGGGGTTTCACTAGATGGTCCGCGGTTTGTTTGAAGCTCAGTAATCCGGCCTTCTATGTTTTCGGAAGCATAATAAGCATTTTGACTATTTTCTAGATCTCGAAAAACCTGAGCACGGATCTCTATCCAGCCATCTGGCTGCTTGAGAACCGTGGGGATGTTGTGTGTATAGGGGACAACTGTCGGCGCTACCGAAGTTGGCGGCACCCAGACAGTCCGCGTCGTGGCGTTGCCCGTGCGAGATGTTTCTGCTAGTTCCCTTCGCGGCTCTGGTTCTGCTTCTTCTGAGTCAGATTGCTCCGGTCCAAGTTGCTGCAATGTCAGACGGTCTCTTGGAGTCAATGTAGGGATAGTTGCCAAGCTATGCTGTAGCTCCTTGACTCGATCATCAACCTTTTCTGTAACCGCTTGGAGCTCGCTCATAACCTTCCGCTCCAATCCCTTCAGCTTGGACATTTTCTTGCTCAACTCGGCCGTTTCGTCTTTCAGATCGAAAAGCTCATCTTCTAAATTGCTCTGGCAGTTCATCATCTGTTCTAGTATGATAGGTTCTACAGCCGAGACGTTTTCTTCCAGTTTATCGCAACGCCTCTTTAATCTCAGCAGAATTTCTGCGGATGCTTCGTTGTATCTGTCGAATGCCTTCAGCTTGCCGATTATTTGCTCGATAATATGGGTAATATTAGAAGACTTGATGACTTGTTTTATTTCTTCTTCGTACTGATAGTCCCACTTGTAGTCCTCCATTAAAGTTATCGTTTTCTCTTTGTAGTCTTGGAATTCTCGGTGTATTCGTGAAAGATCAACTCCATCACGTCTCTGTTTCGCTTCGACGGCCGCGATTCTGTGTTCAAAGGGATGCTGCTGAAGTGTCCCAAGCCTTTCCTCAAGAAGCGACAGCTCGTACTTGCAGTCGCAAGGATGTTCTGGTTTGCTATGGCGAAGTTTGGTCTCTAGAGCGATAATGCGCTGCTCGAGCGTTTGCTGTTCTAATGGGACGGTAGGAGGTTCTTCAGCGAGGCCCTCAAGCGACCAGGTTGTGTGATACATCTTGGCTTGATGGAGGAAATAGAGATAGGCGTTTCCGCAAATGGTCTGCTGCCGTTGGTGAATATCGATAACATGCAGATTGATCCGAAGCCATGATCCCTCGCATATGCATATGCATATATATGTATGTACTAGCAACATCTTCAGGGGTTCTAAGACCTCAGTGCTCGGACCCCCTCCAACAGATTATTTCCACAGCAACAAGCAAATATTGATAGAGAGCTAGTTTAGAGAGTATAGATCTCCCCACTCTCATTTCGTACCTCAAGCCGATCCAAACCCTTTTTCAAATGTAAAGTGCTTTCGCTAATATAAATGAACAAAATGGAAACCTAAAAAAAAAAAAAAAAGAGGATAACAGTAGTCCCTTCAAAGCTGATACCAAGTTCCACAGTTGGCTTATATTCTATCACTGCCTAATATCCTCATGTAGGATAATATCGCTAACATTCCACATCTGCATAGAACTCACCAATCTTTCCAAGAAAGCATGGATCTGGGGAGGTTCAAAATCCAAAGGGGTTGTCATTGTCTCGTAAATATAAACCAGAGTTTCTAATTGGCTGCTTGATGGCGGCTTTGAGCTTAGGTAGAGCGATTGATATTCGCAAGTCGATTATATTCTCTCGTAAAATTGACAAATTCTTTTCTAGTCTCACTTTTTCTTTAGACAAGGCGATCTTCTGCATTTGAATCTCACCCTGTTGTATTTTTGCTTCCGTGGCCTCATTCCTTGCCCACAATAGACGGCGTTGGAGGACGGCTTGCTCAATTTCAGCAGTTAGAAATTCATCCCTAAGACGATTCACTCTTTCGTCTCTCATATCAACCCTGGGGAAGCTATCTGATTTGCTTTCTGTAGAGGAGGTGTGGTGTATGACTTTTTGGTCCTGGTTGTCTACAGCGGATTTGACATTTGTACTCCCAATCTGTGGCGATACCGGTCTTCTAATAACCGATTTCTGTAGGGACGCCGGTCTCCGTTTTAGAGAAGATGATATTTGCGGCATTGCCGTTCGAATAAAGGACCCGCTATTGTTTCCAATACCCTGACTCGAGAACGGAAATCGAGCACTGAGGTCAGGCGACAAATTGAGCATTCTCGGGTGTTTTGTAACCATTTCGGCCTCCAACGCATTTATCGTAGTGATATTGGCACCCAAGTTCTCCAGCGCGTTTATAGCCGCAATATCCGCACCTAAGCTGCCATCGTGGCTAGTTGGCGTTATATCGTTGGGGCGGACAGCCATTGTAATTTTCAGCCCCTCGATGTTACGAAAAGTGTCCCCAGTTAACGCCTTTGCAATTTCAAGATGCTTCCCTCGCAAATGTCTCGCTGGTGCCCCCAGTCTTGCCCGTACTTGCTTGTATGCGATCAAATTCAAAAGAGCTTCTTGGCTGATTAACTGTTTCGCTTTGTCTTCAGTAAGACCAGACTGGCACTCGATTGCAGCAATGTACTCGACCTGTTCAATCTTTAGGTTCAGGTCACCTGAAATATCATTAATCTGGCGATAGTGGTAAACTGGTTGCTCGTATCCAAACTCCTTGCATATATCGGCTAATTCTTGAACATGGTCTTTCTCTTGCGGTTTCGTTGTTGCATCTTGGAGTAGTTGCAAGTCCGTCTGTGTCCCAGTAGACTGTATACTAAGCACCAAAGGTTGAACTTCATGGACTACCAGTGGTTCTTGGATAGTCGACTTGGACTGGACTACGGGAATTGCCAGTCTTGGAGGCTTTAGATCAAGATAGAAGTTCGAATCGTAGGTATCAGAAAATCCGGCGACGGTCTCTAAATCGCTGTCTCCAACTAAGGTGGATGCGTAACTGCGCCATTTATATGAACCCCATTCTTCCTCAAACTTATCCAAATATTTTATGATATCTGTAATGTCAGAATGTTTTGCCCTATTAGATGGCACTGCCGTGATGTACTGAGGCACAGGCAAAGAAGGAGGTAAGACCAGGTTGTGTCCTTTCGATGGTAGGGTCTTCACCGGGAGGAAATCAGCTGGCGAAGGAAGACCAACACTGTCTGCCTTCATATACTCGGCGATTTGTTTAGCTGTATCCTCGAAAGGAATAATATAAGCTTCATCAAATACGTCAACCGCGACAATATGACCATATAAAGCATTGGTTTCCTGATCCAAAACCCAAGATCCACAGTCTCCAGCTGTAACCTCTATTTATTAACATTATTAGCGAATTGAATTGAAGGATCGTAAATTTTGATGGTATGCACATACGATCCCACCCGGAGTTCCACGTCATAGTGTATACTCTCGCTAGTTTTGTTGAGGGCGATTGACACATGAAGGCGGGTAGTGTATTAATGCTCCCCTTTAGGTAGCCAGGCTCTGTTCCTGGTTGATAAAATACTGGTCGGATTCCCGAGCCTTCTTGGTCTGTATAAATGTCCTTAATTGCGAGATCCACACTGCTTGTATTGTCCCTAGTTTGGCCTTTCAATTGGTTCATCTTGGTTCTTGAAGGGGTTACCATCTCAACAAGGCTCCAGTCCAAGTTGCAATAGTCCGAGTCTGTGGTATCGACAGTCGGCCTCGAAATCCGCCCGATGTTTGTCCACCCATAATTACAGCCACCAGTTTCGGTAGGTACATGCACTGATGCCACAGACTTTGAAGATGTCGACACGACATCAATGCCACTGTCTGCATCGTCGTTGTCTTCTTCCGATTCAACATCGGATTCAGAATCATCCGAAAAGTCGAACAACTCGGAGTCGGAGTCGGAATCCTCGTGGTTGTCGGAGCGGGTGTCGCTATTGGTCTCTACGTCTTCGCCAACAACATGGCCAGCTGTGATCCCATATAAGATAACGTTTCCATCGATAGTCACTTTGACGATACCCCCGAGCGTCGCCATCTTGGCCTTTTCGTCTAGTACAATCTTGATGCTCTCCCCGCAATTTGTATCACTGAAGTAAACCTCCTCTCGTCCAAACACTTTTGGTGGCATGTTGGCTGCAACCCTGACAGGCGCAGAGGCAACTACTAGAATAGGAAGCGAGGGAAGGTTTTCTGTTTCTTCGCATTGTTGCTTAATCTCCTTCTTCGCAAAGAACTTTTTGATTTTCTTCGCCGAATCCGGGTCGCATAGAATAACGATAAACGGCCGTTTCGAGTTTTCATTTTCGCCCAGTACTTTGACTTTCCATGCCATAAACTTCGGCTTCAACTTGCTCTTAACAGGTCGATCGTATAGTTGGATGAGATCAAGAAACCGTCGGTAAAATTCATCGGGAATCGGGGCGTCAGGGTAAAGCTGCAGATCTGATTGTTTTGGTCGAAAGAAGAGGCTTTTAGCTGTAGACACCTTAGATGCGCGAGCTGAGCCAGAAGCAACTGTTACACGACCTTGCGGTATTAGTGTAGTAGTAGGCTCGGTGGCTACAGAGCCCAGTGAAGCGTATCCAGAGTCGAAGAATCCGAGTGGACTACCATGCTCTTGGGAATAGCTTCCTGTTGGGGTTTGCTGGCCATTGGTCTGGCCATTGCAGCCGTCCATATCTGGTTGCCCGCCATCCTCCATATCGCGTAAAATAAGAAGAATTTATACCTGCGAGTAGCCCGGCATCATCTTTTCACCGCGCCAGTTGGACGAGAGTTAATTTGTTTATAGATATGTCCAAATATTCAGATTTGTTCGTCACATCGATAAAAGCAGTGAGGCGCAAAGTTGGAGATTTCAGGCTGCAAAGTGAAACGGCAAACATTCATTACATCGATTCAAATCCTATCGAATCTCTTGGAGACAAACGCGGCTGCAAAATTTCATCCGTAGTCTTACCGGCTCAGCCCCGCATTATGCGTTGCGGGGTCATGCATGCTTCGCCTCAATGATAGACACAGCTGCCAGGCGGATTTTAAAGCCAATTGGATACAAAATCGTGGTAAGCCGGGATCTTGGTTCTTGGTGAAGGAATCAATGGGAGTTCAGCAGGAAAGATACATACTTAAGTACTTAGTACGGTGGATTGCCACTAGTCTGAAATAGCTATTGTTATGAACTCAGGTATGTTTCAACGCTGCGATGGTTAAATGATTGTTTTGAATAATCCTTTGGCTCTCTGTTAATGGTTACACATTCTCTTCTGGTCAACATTCTGATATAACACTAAACTGGGTGTATGTGGGCGCCTTGATCAATTGAGCTTGGGTGTACCCGGGGATAAATTGAGGAAGGATCCAGGAGAAGCCGGCAAACTGCCTAATAAGGGACTTAATTAGTGAGCAAGCTGCATGGAATCCACCGGACTGATTGATTAATCGATTAGCCAGTATTTTTTGCACATAACTACCCTTAACTGTAGCCAAAAGAGGCTGTAAGTAGTCCAAGTTGCAGAGTCGCCCGCAGGTATTTAGTTAGCAAAGTGGTCGATGGGTAGTTCTGGCTATGGCATCGATTTCTGGTATAAGGCTTCAAAGCATTCAAACGCCGTTGAGACATCCTCTAGCAACCGCAACAGAACATGACCGTATCGAACTTTGCAAGGTTGTATGGGATTGGGATGTCTGTGAGGATTGTCAATATCCAAACAGCTGCATTGGAGCGGCATGTCCAGCTACCCGAATTCCTTCGTTAAAGCGATACTTTAAACACTACAGGCAATTGGTTTCGGATTATAGCCACGACTTGGGGTATCAGAGAAAAGATGCGACGGTCAACTCACACAACGAGATATTTGCTATAATCAGGTTGCTTAAGCGAAGTCCAAATACCACAAGGAGGGATTTAACTACAAAAGTGTTTGGGGGAGACCAAACGAGTGTTGGGATAGAAGCCGATAGAGAGCACGCCATTGGAATCGCTGTGAAGGTTTTGACGATGGTATACAGCAGTCACTGGCTTACTCAGAACGCTGAGCACGATAATGGCGATCTCGAATCTCCAAACTGGTTGGAAGATATCCCGTTTTCCATATTCTTAGAAGAGATGTTCCCGATGACAGACCATCCGGGCTTTGGAGAAGACTCGTCATCCTCATTCTGGGAATTAAAGAATAGCATCACCGGAACCAAGCTCGTACGGCGGGGAGGGTTAACTTTCGAACCTACTGAGGATCTAAGTAACCACCTCAAACTAAATCGGAAAACTGGGGTGGTGGAGATATTTCATCATACCGCATTTCTAAAAGAGAACTTGAGGGTCACAAAAGGATTCAATAGTCCTATGAATATAGCAGAGGCGCTCACAATGTAAGCATATCTTCTCGCTCCACACCGAGACCGTGTCTTCCAATCGCTCATCATGTATTTAGAGGCGCTCTTCCCCGCCAGCTAGCGCTCGAGGCCCTGGATTCTATCCAAAAGATTATCTTCCCACTATCAGACCCGTCTGCTGTCTCACTTCTCCAAACCCTTGTGGCAGACAAGGGCTTCGACCAAGACTGCCTTCGATTTGAAGCATCTTCCATCAGAGAACCCCATGAGATAAACACTCGGTACCTCTACTTTGGAGCGAGACTCGCTGATATTCACGATGAGCTCGAAAATCCAACGCCAAGAGGCTTCATTTCTCGATGGGCTAAACGAAAAGGCCCCGGGCACGCAAATATCGCAGCAATAATCGCAGTCGCTTTAGCACTCCTATTCGGAATAGTAACCCTAGGTCTTGGAGGTTTTCAAGCTTGGATATCCTGGCAGCAGTGGCGGCATCCGATCCAGACGAAGTAGCCGAGGCATCGTGAATCAGCTCGTCAAACGATTCACAAAATGCCTGCGGACATCTCCCTTACGCTTGGAAACTGCGTTTGTGGGTTTTCGTGCTATCATTTTGGCTTCTAAGCCGTCAGTATCCGTTTCTTCCACCAGCTTACCTTGAATGATAGTCGGAGATGCTGGACGTTAAGTCCGAATGGCGATTTCTACAACATTCGATGCGAATTTTGCGTTGCAGCAGTGACATAATCCACCCCACCAACCGCCAACATCATCGCTCCCATTTAAAACCATCTCTCCTCCCTCCAAACGCATCCAATAGAGCCGAACTTTGCAAATTCGACCTCGCATATAGCTGTACTCTAATTTCCAAAATGATGTCTTTGCGGCGTCCCATCGCCGGCTGCGCGATCAGACCGGCTGTAACACTTTCATCCATTGCTAAACAACAATCCGCCACCTTCCTCAGACCGAGAACATTCACCGCTGCCTTCTCTTCTACCAGACCTGCTGCCACCGCCTCCCGTCCATCGATTCTCACCACTATTTCCAAGGTCTCCAAATCATCGAACCCCTTCATCCGATTCCAAACCCGCAATGCCTCCTTTACTACCGATCCCGCTGTTGTCCGCCAGGACTCCGGCGTTGTTTCCAAAGGCCTCTATGCTCTCGCGGTTTTCGGTGGCACAGCTTTCGCCATCAACTTTATCTTCAACCGAGAAACCCGCGAAGGCCCCATCCCTGCCTACCAGCGCGAATACCTCCACGAAACCTTCATGTACACTGGACTCGGCGTTGGTATGATTGGTGTGGCGGCTAAGGCACTGCACGGCGTCGGATGGAGCTACCGTCTCATGGCCATGAATCCCTGGGTGTTCATGGGTATCTCTCTAGTTGGAGGTATTGGAACTATGATGGCAACCTTTGCCTGTCCGCCGGAGAACTATGTTGCCAAGCACGCGCTATGGTCCGCCTTTAACCTTTCGCAAGCTGCGGTTCTCAGCCCTCTGTTGTTCTTCAATCCGGCTATTCTCGCAAGAGCTGGTCTGTATACCGTCGGAATGATGGGCGCCATCTCTTATGTTGGTGCAACTGCTAAGGTTAGCTTCTTTCCATAATTTTTCTTATCGAGCTAAGCTCTAACTCTACTTAAATCTCTAGACCGATCAATACCTTTACCTTGGCGGCCCACTTCTCGCTGGTCTTACCGTTGTTGCACTGTCTGGTCTTGCGCCTCTCGTCATCCCCGCTACAGCAGCCCGTACACTTGCTTTCACCGAAAACCTCTGGTTATACGGCGGTCTTGCCGTATTTGGTGGAATGACTTTGTACGACATTCAGAAGGTCCTGTACCACGGACGGATGGCTGAAGCTGGATTGAAGAAGAGGGATACCGTTAACGAGGCCATCTCGTTAGAGTTGGATTTCATCAATATCTTTATCAGAATGGTGTATATCCTCCAAGGTAGCGGTAACCGTAGGAGGTAAGCTTAGGGCAAATGTTGGTGAAGATGGTGAAGCTTCACTATCTTTTCGTTTGCGAGGACTCGAGTTTGTGGCTCTTAAAGTATGAATCATATATATGATAGTTTGGGCATCTTTTTCTGGAGAAACTAGGTCGGCTTGTGTATAAAATCTCCGTTCATATAGTTATATATAGTACATATCTCGTCATTCAATTTTTTCGTCTCAAATTTTTACCAGTTTGCAGTGTTTACTATTCTCTTTCGGCTGAGCAGCGAAGTTGTCAATATTATCGGGATACTATCAGAGTTACGTAACTCCATTCGTGCCTGCAAGACATAATCAAGAACCACCAATATCATATGTGCATATCTATGTTTTTGTAAATGTACATGTGACGATTCTGCAGTCACCCGCAAAACCAAAAATTGTGTGTGTACCAACAATCCCAAAAACAGCAAACTCCGAGAAAAAAAAAAGAAAACGAAGGAGAATAAAAGTAGAATGATTCACGATCGTGTATACGGAGGGAGAGAATAATATACGCTGCCAATCTCATGTCCCCAAAAAAAGAAGGGAAAATTGGACACAAGAACCATTAAAAACAATTTGTATATCATACCATCATGATTGAAAGTCCAAAAAGGAACTTTAAGGAGGAAGAATACCTCTCTCGGGTTACAATAATTTCATTTTTACAATACAGCGGCAACAGCAACAATAATCGCTGCAATACCACCGGTCAAGGCAGCGCCATTCTTACCAGCGTTGTTAGGCTTGGATGTATCTGTTGGGGCGGCGCCCGTAGTACGGGAAGCGCCTGTAGTAAGAGCTATGGTAGTTAGCTCTGATCCACCGGAAGCGTCAGCAGCTACAGCAAAGACAGCTGTCTGGCCTAGAGTTGGTAGCACGGAAGTAGGGTCCACATTCCAGACTCCAGAGGTCGATGCAGGACAGGATATTGGGCCGTTGGTAGACGTATACTTGTTGAGCGAGACACCGGTGGGGTCAACGGACGCCCAGACGGTCTTCAATGCGGAGAAGTCGGCGAGCGGGGTGGGTTTTCCGCCACGAGCCCAAGTATCGCCGCCAACGGCAGTTTTTGGGTCGGCGCGGCCATAGTCGACAAGGCCCTGTTAGATGCTAGGTTAGGAAAAATTCCGATGATTGTGATTGTGAGGGAGGTGATTACGAACATAATTGTTGTCTTCTTGAATCCATTCGTAGATAATAGCACCAGACCAGACCTAATTCCTGCTTGTAAGTAGCTGCAATAACTTGAGGGGTATTTATCAAAACGATTCAAGGGGAAGCATACATCCTGCATCTCGGGCCCAAAGATGGCAAATTGATCCTTGAAATCTCTTGGTGTGGGGACGTTGCAGCCGGTTTCCGAGAAGAAGATTGGTACGGGGTAGTCCGTTGCGTTCTTGTTGAGTATATCGTACCCAGAGACATGGTAGTCAGTCTCCGGTCCACACCATTCGTAGGCATTGAGACCGAAAAAGTCAATATTGACAGACGGGTCGTCACCGCAGGCCAAGTAGTTTTGAAGATTAGGGCGCTACAAAAGCCGTGAGCCAAATGCCTCGTTCCAATAATGCTATAAACTGAAAACTTACCAACTCTGCGATATCAGCAGCAGAGTATCCGGTTGGGATCTTGCGGGCGTACTTCTTCTCCTCCATGTAGTTTTTGATATCTCGTACAGCAGCCTTGATGTAAGGTGCAGCCAGGGAGCCGTTGGACTTTGTGATAATCTCATTACCAACAAACACACCCCCAAGATTTGGATAACCAGCAAGGTTATCTAGAACTTTGGTGTACGCGGCCAATTGGCTCTCGTTCCAGTGTGGTGGACCGTCCTGTTCAATATATGTACTGAACGTATCAAGATCAATAAAGGCATAGACACCAATATCTTCGAATATTTTCATGCAGTCATCGTGATTGGCATCCGGGTCAACGTGGTACACACGGATGGCATTGGCGCCAAGTTCCTTCATCAGATTGGCATCAAGTTGGCATTGTGCCTTATCCGTAAGTGGATCGAATGGAGAACGCTGGTAAGCGATACCTGTTGTACGTTGGACGTGTTAATTTGCAAGTTTGTCTGGAGAAGGTTACCCTTTCAACTTGGATGGGGGGCATACCTTTCAGGAAGTATTGGCTACCGTCGGCGTTAAAAAATTTAGAGCCCTTGATGGAGATAGGCTCTAAGGCGGAGACAGTTGCCAACAGGCTCACAGCAAGGGCGGAGAGCGAAATTGTTTTCATTGTGATAGCCAATTGATAGACTGCCGCTTTCACGTGAGATATGGTCGCAGTTCGGATCTCGTGATACTTGAGTTTTTGAATGCGAAGATGAGGTATAGTATACGGATATATGATCGTCAGAGAACTGGAAGAATCTGAGCGGTGCTAGATGCCACGGTTGAGAAGTATTATTTGTATATCCCACTTGGAGAACGAGCCGTCGCCAGGACGAAAATATTGTATTTCTGCGAACGAGATGAAGCCAGCTTTGGACGTGTTGTTACCTGGGCCGGAATTAGGGGTCAACAGAGTAAAAGCCTCTTCAGCTTCTACTAACGAGCGACGTGAAGAAATCCAAACAGCGAGCGATTGGTGATGTAAAACGAGCGCAAAGATTGATGTAGCGAGAGTAAGCTCCGTAGATAGGAGAGAGAGAGGCAGATGCAGAATAGAGAATCAGAATGAGAAAAATTCCATGGCGGGTGAAGAGAAATATGGGAAAATCGGGATTAAAATCCCGCTTGGACCAACCGAGAAACACGAAAACTCGCGATCCGGCAAGCGGTCAAGGTATCCCAGCAATCGCCTCAACCTGTTGCAGATTGATAACGTGGGATACGTCACTTGTAGCATGGAAATAAGCGTGTTCAAGCATTTTGTTCGCTGGGCTTAGGGTTTCAGTGCATGCAACCGGTCCTGGGTGGCAGCCTTGATTGGACAACCGCTGCTGCCAAGCCGACCTGATCATTTGTGATACGAACCAGTACCGTTTGGGCGAGCATCTCGGAGATATAGCTCTCGTATCACAGGGGGGACAAAGCCAGAATCTTTTTCCAAGATTAAGAACGATATTGGCAGGTACATGTACATGTATCCATAAAGATCTTTATAAAGATCTAAGAACTCTTTGGGACCAGTCAGCAGCAGGCGTACAAGCGATGCGATGTCGCATAATTGACCCTATAATATGTGTGTGTAACAGATCTTCAACTTAGACAGTCCCAGTGGGAGGAAAGAAAAGCTTTGGCTTTTTTGATGAATCGGCACTCAGAAGCCTCTCACAGGAGGGTTTAGCGACAACATCAAGAGTTCCTAAAACGCGCCGCATTATCCTAGTAAAACCGAATTACAATATTAATCTGAACGGCTCCTAGGAGGCGGGGATATTAGCTTCTCTTCTTAGTATATCGTTGAAGTAACGAAGAAGTAGCGTACTTCACAAGTCGTCCATCCGTAACCTTAGCTCTTCAATTGGTGCTTTTGTTCGCTAGCGATAGCTTAGTCGACATGGTATTTTTGCATTGTGACTCTTCACTCGTCAGTTCTCCCATCTTTTCTTCAAGTGATTTATTCGCTACTCTAACTAGGTTTCGTCATGGCTACAACCGTAAACATAAGGTTCAGAATCTTGAAAATTGCTCGTGCTGAGCACGCTGTTTAAGTCGCTGGTCTCCGTTATAAGGGTAGTCCATCTAGGAACTATCAAGCTCTTCTGTACCTTAAGTTTCAACATAGAGAAGCATTAAATTTAGATTATTATTATTAATATTGATCGAAGCTTAAGGGCTCAGGATGGAAGATTTAGGGGAACTATCAAATAAAAAGTTGGAAATAGCAAACAGATAGAAATGTGCCCTGTAATACCTCCGCCGCTCGAAGATATATTCTCAAAAATGATATTATGTTGTGGTGAAATGACCCATTTGATATTTTCCATCTGAGATTCGTGCGATGACCTAATGCCCTCATCGATCCTCCGATGAAATTTTTGACGGTAGCTTTCATTATAGGTCGATAAATCTGGCGGTAAATAGAAAACTTGTTGTTACTTTGAATAGACTTGATCTCGAGATCCAATAGAATGGCCATGTAAGTGCTATAGCCGCTGCGTATCTACGACACACAGGTTGGTCACGCGTGCTTCGAATCCGGTATGCATCGCATCAGATTGGGATATCTATCAAATGGAAACAGGAACAAGAAATTCAAGAGCTCAACTGAATGTTTCACATACAAGAGCCACTGAGCATTTTTAGTATCACTACACCCTTTCGTAGATACCCCTATAACCACGCATCAATTAAAAAGGATCAAAATGCAACGTTAACACGCAACCTCATGTGCATCTACACAGCGTCTAGTCTGAGGAGCCTTGGCCTTAGCAATCTAGACACAAGTTTAGAATCAAAACCAGCCGATACAATGGAGGGAGGCCACATGCGCAGCAACAGAGCGCGCTACCAGGCTTGTCCTATTTAAAATATACTCATGTTAAGGGGTGTTCCAAGGAGATCAATATCTCAGTAGATTTACATGTCCAAACCGTTCACAAGTATGAAAAATTGGAAATGGCCACGTGGGTGTGGATGTAAGGCCCAATGATCTATCATAGGAATTCTATTTCTTGTGCAACAAAATGCAAATGGTGCGTATGTTCTTCGGTGTATCTGCGTCGATGAGCCGTCAAAAACTAACGATTTACAATGCGAGATTTGGTGGTCGAGAATAGAAATTGAGTTCCTGGCGGTAGCACTTCTAGGGGCAATGCAGCACAGCAATGTAAATATATATGCGCATTAAATGTGAGGCACACCTGATGAGCCGCTCTGTGATATTAGCTGGTCAGGTAATTTCTCTTCTCTTCAGTATAGTCTCAATTACCAAGCCATAATGCGCAGGTTGTTAGCACAGATGGTAAACAACTACAAAACATTACACAATGTGAGGCATTTTATGGATCGAAAACGTGCAAGAAATACATTTATGGCTGCTTTAGGTAATTTATAAATTCAATGCTTAGATGGCTTCATGCACAGCCACCCCATTGGTGGGTCCCGACTATGCGGATGGACATTCCAGTGCTACACCAAATAGCTTGGAATGATATCCTAAGATATCAAAAATCGGAGCATTATTGGTTTCCTACTAATGAAAGCGGAGTCTTAGCTTATTCTCTTAATTCTAGCATATCTAGTTCTAGATTCGACCGCTGAGCCAACTGCTCTTGTATCGCACGGAGCTCATCACTTAAGCTGAGTGTTGTAGAAAAAAATTTTAAAGGTCCGCTGATGACATCGTGACAAACTGGCCTTTGTGGGAGGGGGAGGGTTAAAACATCTACAAAACTAATAGTTGGTATTATTGCAGCGTACTCGAGGTATCTGGTTGGAGGTGGGTTGGGAATGTTTCTTTTGTGATGGCCGACATCATATTATGATCTCTGGACCACCAATTTCATACATGATAGAATCCCTGCAATGATAGCCGGTGGCAAAGATTGACGACATTATTTATCGATATAAGCTCTAGAATCTCATCATTGGACTAATTTGTGTTTAAAATGTTATGATCTTAAAAGTCGACTTCCCGTGCCGTCTACACCTGCATGTTGTTGCATTTACATGGATGGCGCGCAAGTTGGAGGTATCTATTAGTCAAGCGATATACTGATATCTCAGTTGAACCCTGCATTTCCGTGCGACAATCGCTGCTAGTCAATCTACCTGGTTGGCCCCAACAACTCGAAGACGGGTCGGATTTTCTAACCCACAAGCTAAGTCTTAATACCTTCCTACACTCAATTCTGTTGCCATGTCGAAGATGTACTTGGGGTTGATTGTTGGGATTTGACAGCTCGTTATAGCTCGTTACCAAGTCCAAACCAGGGCCACGCACATGACTTAAAATCCGCCACTGCTTTTAGTTACCCGTGTTCTCGCCGCTAAGATTTGCGTTCAGATGTAAAAGGCGGCTGTAGACGTTTCACAAAAATTCGACAAATAGACATGAACATCAGATACTTGTGAAAACGAAGGCTAACTATCTCATTGCCACCTTCTTGCCGCCTCGTTGCATGCATGACAGTGTTGCATGAAGGGTGTGAAGGCTCTTTGCCCCACAACTCCAAATAATGGGCTGAGATATAATTCTAAAATCTTGTTTAGCTAAAAATTTTCGACCGCCCCCGCCCCGGCCGATTAGATTGACCGGCTCCCAAAAGATAACACGGTGACAATTCGGGAGGCGCATTTGATCAACTAGCAACTGAGCTTTTTATTATTGTCTTATATTTCCTAGGGCGGTGGCAGGCATTTGGCAGGCATTTGGCAGGGGCGCCATTATTTGACAATGCTCTCTCTCTTTGTTATAGTCGACCGCCAGCAGTCGAATTTGGGATTGTACGCTAGATCCGGCTAGGAACCAGCACCGAGAACGCTAGACCCCAGCCATGCAAGGCACAAATGTTATAATCGGAAACTAGACAGTCGTCTACCGTAGCGGTTCATTGTAGCCATGTGGGCCAGAACACTAGGGTCTATACAATGCAAATCATACTGCGGTCGGGTTATCGTCGAGGCGAACTGTTCCTGGCGAACTGGTGTTATGGTGTTTGTCTTTCGATTACTTGGACGAAACATAATTGTTCTTTGGCGCTTAACTCGCAATCTGGAACCATGGTGTTGGGAAATCTGAAACGAGGATTTTGGAGTCGAATGCTATGTTTGGTACTCCATCTCAATTTTACCCAATCGAATTTTACCGTTTGTATGCGTAAAACGCGTGGGAGCGGGGAGTTTTGCTCTCATACAATTGATCGATAGTTCGGAATAACGGATTGTATTTTTGTGGCATTGCATTGCATTGCAGCACAGCTGCTCATCGAGTTTTCGCGATGGCCTGTGCATGCGATCAGTCTATAATCCAAGGCTCTATGCTATATAATCTTGCCTCACATTTGTCAAAACCACGGGTCCGTTTTTCGTGATTGCTTGGGGCCAGCGCCATGATATCCAGGGCTAGCGAGATAGCCTAGGAAACTTGTTAATGTTGGTGGATACATTGATGTTTAAAGCGTCCCGCGTCGTTGGAATATCATTTTCAGTCATTTGAGAATAAATCGATCAGGGAGATAACAATCGGCACCCTAGGAGACGTGACACGACTAGGATCTCTATTTGACCAACAGTGAAAATTAAAACCCCTCTGGGATATTTCTAGCGATGCCGAATACACGAACTCACGACTACAGTTCCGTTTAGTCGGGACTTTTCTAAGGCCCAGCGCCCGGACGTCCTAGGATCCTAAGCTTTGAAACCACAATCGTATTTCAACCATTGTTGATATCAATACCCGATGTCGGCTCATACATATTTAGAAAAACGACCAGTGATCTTTGTCGACGTCTACACAACCTAAATTTGGAGGAACGACAAGGCTCTGAAACGTTTAAACACGTTTTTGTTTCCGAATATGCAAGGCACAGTGTCAATAAAAAGAATAGCGGTGTGGTAGAAGCTTTCGCTTGAAGTCTCGACGCCGCTAGTTCAGCGATCAATTATAACCAGGTAAAAAACCTATCAAGGCGCTTATAGCTACGGCCGGGCCGCTGACATGTGTTCCTACGATGCAGCCGCAATAGAAAGGAATCGATCGTGCAGGCCATGTTAAGAGCACAAGACGTAGTATTAGGGTGTTTAGAGCCCGTTCAATTATGGTCACGGGCCCGCCTTTGCATTCATGCATGCGTGTAAATGAGATCTTGAGAATCCTTTGCTTGACTCGACTGCTATCTCTTGCAAAAGGTGGGGCTAACGATAATATGATTGGCTTCAGCTTTTTCCAGAGACCCATATAGAACAGAAGGGGAAAAAGGCCCCAGGAGAACAGTCGCTTCTGCATCTTTCGCCGAAAATAGCCCGATGTACTGTAGACTTCGGGTCCACCCCGGGCTTTCTTTGCCCTGGGTGCGGGTGGGCAGCAATTACCGATTTTTGTTGTTATCTTGGTTGGAATAGTTTCGACCCATGCCTCCAAAAATAGGCAAGAGCTTCCTTCACCGTGGGGCGAACTAATCGCGCTGGGGGCATGTCTGCTAAAATTATGCGACCAAACTGTCGGGTATTTGGTCATTTCTGACTGGTCTCCGCCAATTTCCTTCAACCGAGACGCGGCCAAAAGTGTGTAACCTCATTGGACTGATGGAAAAGATGGGTCGGCAAAGAGGTTTGGCCAGCTGCAGAATTCAGATTCGATCAGGGCACTTAGGCAAGTTCCAGGCCGAGAAACCGAAAGTCGAGGATTCTTATCAGTCGGCATTTTGTGCCCGCGTGCTCTGCCTCGTATTTTCGAAAGGAATCATGGCGACGGCCGTTCCGGTCTCTTGGTTCTTAATTTCAAACCCATTTGGACAAGCCATCAAATTCCGCCTAGGATACTTTTTCTTCGGGCTGTATATTCTATTAGACTTCACCGTAGCATGTAGATCGAAGAGCTGTGACCTTCCCCTCAGACTAAAATTCCGCTGCGGCAGCGAAGCAACTGAGGCTAAATTCTTTCAGACCTATGCGTCTACGAGGCACAAGCTGTCAGCCAGTATGCAGGCAAGTCTGGGAGGCACTTGGCCTGCTGAACGAAAAGGTCCTGCCTCTGAAGGCCGCAAACAGGCTTTATCCGAGCAAACCGCCTAATACATGCAAGGATAATGGGAGCATGTTGGCCCTTGCCAAGACCGTCTCCTTGCGAATGTTGCGCCAACATGCCTGTTTGCTCTCGAGTGCTTCTCAAAAGAGCTGGTTAACGTGGTTGGTGGTCAGGCAAAGAGTCGTCGGCGTTAGCGCAACCTCCTTCCCACTTGCTCAGGAAATGGTTCGAGAAGCATAGTATACTTCCCGGTTGCCCACCCGCTCCACACTCCAGACCTCTCGGCAGAAACGAAGCCCCCAGCCCAGCATAAAGAAGCAAAGAGTTTACAAAGAGCGGTGTCGCGAGGTACTTTTGCGAACATGGCACCCTCTTCCTCCCCACATCTCTCATCCTGTCCCCTTCGATGACATGGATAGGGATTTGCTTCTACATGGGTCTGTCCTTCGTAGATCATATCATAGTATTTCACAGACCACTCCCAAAAAAAGTTGGAATGGTTGGAACTAGTCGAAATATAGCACCCGTTCATCTCTGACTTCATCTGTGGCATGAGGGGGTACGGGCTGCGTCAATAATTATAATTGGCGGCTACGCTAGTGCGTCCTTGCGCTTTATGTTGTAAGAGATTACTGGCAGTATCCAGATCTCGCACACACCTTCTCTTCTAGGGCCCTGTATCATGCATGGGGGCTCGGTCAAGGGCAGCCCACCGAGAGCCGTTGAGCCCTCACTTCTTGATCGTGCTAGCAGCCGCATACCTATACCCTGAGATTGAAAAAGCAAACTGCAGTAAAAAGCGATGAGCCCTGCGAGTAGCTCGGAGGCTAGCCAGCTAAGGACCCAATGGCATCCGGTGTGCGCAATTCTCATATCTGGAACTCGGATTATATAACAACCTGGGTCGTTCCACTCAGAAAGGAGGGCTTTCTCGACACAAACCACACAGCAAACAGAAACGAAAGACTCAACTTTTTGGGGACTTCATCTGATCAATCTGCTCCCTACTCCATTTATATATTTTTATTAGTGCAACGAAAATCCAATAGGTTTAACAGCGAGTTATCCTACGTTGTCTGTACTTCTGGCTCCTAGTGTTCTAATTGCATTCAGCCTTCCTACAAATGAGGACTTGACCTACTTTTGTTTGTTCAACTCAAAATTTATTTATTTATTCCGGATTTGTTTTAAGACTCAGTTTATATAACCCTCAAGACCTCTATCATGATTGCAAGCATGGGAAGTCCTCCAATAAGGGTAGACCTCAACTTACCCCAGACAGATGTTAAAATGGAACAGCCGGTAGGCGTCGACTTTATCAGCAGAATTAGCAAAGATTCACAGATGCTTTCTCGGCATACCAGTTGCCAACCTATTTTTAAAGGTGGAGAAGGCATTCAGTCAATATTAACGGCTGCAGAGGTAGCCGGCACACCATATACATCCCTACATACAAACTCGACCGCATCAAACCTTCCACAACTCTCTCGTGCAGCGGCGGATGAAATTCAGACGCGCCGGCAACCAAAGTCATCCAGCAGGACTCCGCGCGACCATAGACCGATGTATACACAAGAAGAAGCCGATGCGATCTTATATTATCGTGATAGCGTCGCATTACCTTGGAAGAAAGTTGTCGAGCTCTGGAACCGACTTTTTGATGTCGCAACTGGACAAAAATGGGGCCCAAGAACTATATCCGGCCTCCAGTCCCATTACTATCGGATGTTAGGTCTCGACAAGACATCACACGGACGACGGCCCTCAGCACCGAACCCAGAGAATGGCTTGATAAAGACTACCAACCGCCGGTATTGGTGGTGCTATGGGGACGACCCTAGTATCCTCCAGACCCTGTCCAGCGCTACCCCAGAGCAGCTCAAATCTGCTATCAAACAGCATGTCCGTAAGCTACGACGGGAAGTTCAAAGAGAAGGTCGGCGGCAGCGAAAGCTGAGTAGACGACCCGTGGAGAAAGAGGTGGCCCCACAGCACCAACAGGGATCACCAGTCAAAGAAATGGAAATAGCTTCTTTGGACATTAATCCCAACTATGAGAAAAACAGCGATAGCGATACTTCTCTTTCAGATATACAATCGGAAATAGACGGGTATGAAACTTCCACCAGCGTTGCTCCACCGCCTTCTTCACATACTTCCGCACCAACAAGCCCATATGAAGGTGTCGACTTCGAACCTCAGGCCTTCCTACTATCGTTAGAGGACCTTAAGAACAAGTCCAACATTCTCCCGTCTATCAAAAACTTAGAGGGCTTTGCTGATCGAATGGACAAAAGGGAGACCGACATTGTGCCCTGGCAAGAGAGAATGCAAACTCTTCAGCGGGCTGGACACAACAAGGCGGGTACTGTTATGTTCCATTCAACTAACCGCAATCCCATGGCGGTCTCGAGTCTCCTGAGCTTCTAATCGCTTATCACCACTGCTACCACCATCATAATTAATTATTGGTCGACTCTCTCTTATCCTTTATAATTATTTTTATTTCTTCCATAACTTCTTATCGACAACTCTCTACAATCTTCTCCATCATTAAAAGCAAATTTCTATTCAACGAATTTTCATACATCTAATGCCAGCGTTTTCTTTTCGTTTAATGGTGCGGCAAAGTGTTTAGTTTTCAAAAGAAACCTTTGGTTTTGGGTTTTTTTTCTTTCTTTCTTTCTTTCTTTTTTTTTTTTCTACTACGAATATCTTGCTTCTGGGAGGGTTTCCTGCTTTTAATGATGGAAGCCGTTGGTTCTTCATCGGAACGCTGCATCCGACCAAATTTTTTTGCGGCAACACGTTTCCGATACGCCCCTTCCTCCCTTCCTCTCTTCCTTCCTTCCTTCCTTCCTTCCTTCCTTCCTTCATTGTCATATGTGTCTTCATTTAAATTTGCGTTATGGGCTAGCTAAAACTACTAAATCAGTCTTATTTTTGCATGGGCATACGGGTGGTACACTGTCATTTTCTCTTATTATCTTAAATTTCTTCTTGTTGGTCGAAATTCTTGTCATGCACCTTTGTCGGCTTTCAAAATGGTGCGCCAAAAATTCTGGTTTCCTTTTATTTTCATGTCTATATCAAGGCGTCCGGTCTCTCGCTTCTCTTTCTTTACCCATTGATACCGATAGTATATGCAAGTTCCTCGTTGAATTCGAGGCTAGTTTCAAATATACCCTTTTCACTCTCTTAATTTCCACTATTATTACAAACACTCGTATAGCAAGATACCCTCGAGATTCACGTCCTTTACAAGCACCTCTGGAAGATCCCATCTTTATGTTTTTGGATACATGGATGTGCTTTCTGCTTGTTTGCTGTTTCCTTTCCGCTTGTTTGCTATTTACTTTCCTCTTATGCATCTAGCATAGCATACATACCTCCTGTATGCTTGTAGTCTTAGCAAAGAATATCGAATCATCAGCTTTAAATTCATCTTACATAGCGGCTCAGTTCTTCGAAGCGCACCCTGTCAAGTCTCGAATTCCGATGAAAACCTATTCCCCACCCCTAAGCTCTTGCGCTCTCGCCCGGTGATGCGTATTCGTTTTGTAAGGCGAAAAAAATCATCTCCCCTGACTGGCACTACCTTTCGAACTGTGCCGCTCTTGTGCGTTTAGAAAGTAATACATTCCAACACAGGTCTAAGCCTTGCTACATCATACTCGCCCAGGAAGAGTAAACTATATATCAATGTACGTGCGCCTCATCCTTAGATACGCTTCCACTTAGTGCATGAATAGTTGTGGCACCGGTGATCGTGACAGATACAATATTCCTATAGACTATACTGTACACTACCTGATTGGGTTGGACAACTCTCAGTTCTATCTACCAAAGGCTCTCGATTATCAGAGCTTGGTTAAAAAAAAAAAAACCGGCCTTCCCGATAAAAGCATAGCTGATCTACAGTTAATATGTTCAGGACATACGTAGTAAGGTCTAGATCGGCATATTAACTCAAATGTCATATCATATCCACCGATCGTTTCCATCGTTTCAGCCTCGCTGCGGCTCTTTCCATTCGCTCCATGTGGTCGCAAATTTCGAGAGTTGGTTTCTGGCAAAAACCTATCTTTCTTTCATCTTGGGTTAGATATTACCTACGAGAAACCCGACCGTGGATTACTGGCTTCATTCGAAAACAGCAAGTCGGCCAACAAGAAGTAAGGGTCCCAAGCCTTAAAGTCTAGAATAGCTAGCGTCGTCGTACCGGAACACTGATATCTCATGACCCGCATGTATTCTGATTCACCTGATCTGACGTTCTCACTAAAAAGAATGAAGGGATTGACGCAGAGCTAGCTGATATCGGAGTTAGAACCATCCCACCAGGTCAACGCTAGAAAGCGAAGTGTAACCGCAGAGGTGACCGGGCAACAACCGACATACGCCTAAAAGGTGCGTGAACAGAACAAAGAGCTCTCTTGCCTTCCCATTCCTTTCCCACTCCAATTGATTTACTTCTCTTTCATCTTTCTAAAGGGCACATATGTACATTAAAATGTGATAAACTTTGGCCCTCTGAAAGAAAGCTATTTCAAAATGCAGCTAGGAAACTGTGATGGATATTTTCTGCTGAGGACCGCATCGAATAATAAGCCGCGTGTGCAGGTTGCTGTGGGTTTGCCGCCACATAAACATATCATACGTTTTCGCTCCCACCTGCTTAACATGCAGGAATAAGTCTCATTCGAACAGGGAAAATTCGGGTTCTGATCCTCCTAAATCTACAAGGAAAAGCTCTGACAGCGAGTCGAATCTGCATTCGTACCTTAAAAACCCAGATTAATTGATGCAAATTTCCCGCGCGGGGATTTCCAAAGAAGAAGGTGCAAAACCTGGATCGTGAGAACGCTTGCGGTAAAATTGCTCCAAATAACCATTCACTCTATCAAAATTTCGACCCACGAATGTTAGCTACGAGCAGCAGCAAGGGAGACCTTGAGACGCCGTGCCGCTGATGTGCGTCGTCGTCACGGTTGCAAAATGGGACTTGCCTAAAAGGCAGGGGCGTAACAGAAAGGTTTGCATGTTGAGACTGGTCGACCCCACGAACCCCAGCCTTAGCCGGCAGATTTTGAATCATATCACATTTGAACTGTTTCTTTCGTCTATCTGTGAATGTCTCAGCCTGCAGAATCCCTCAGCATGCATGAAGAGGTATGCAGAGAAACGGTGAATACGAGCGTAGAAAGGGGCTAAATCAGCAACAGGCGAAGCTTTCCCTGCCGGCAGGAACTCTTTTGTCTTTCAAATTCACAATTTTGGTGATATATGTGCACAAAACAGCAGCAGCAGCATCCTCGTTCAAAAAAAAAAAAAAAAAAAAAAAGCTCTTGAATGCTTGGGACTCTTAGAAGGGCGGCCGGACCACTCCAACGGGTAGGTAAGCCAATGAGGTGCCGGTTTACCCGATCCTTCGAGAGCTGTCTGTTACCAAATCCGGCGATTTGGCCACCGCTTACACTTCATAATCTTGGCGCTGGTGGTTCGACATATGATCCCCTGATGACTTTAGGTGACTCTCCCAATCAGACTCGAGGTGAGGGGCGGAAATTGCACGGACCACGGCGGGATTCGGTGTCCTTCGCGTTAGCAGCTTTAGGACTGAGTGCGCTTGTAACATGCCCTGGGTCTCTGCCGTAAGCGAGATTTCAAGGCATGGCTGTGCGTTTGTCCGTGTAACCAGACCTCACTTTTGGTTCATCCGATTGATTAGGATACGACACCGATATTGAGAAAGCTTAACTAATGAGATGGATCTCTGAATATGCAAACATGAACCGAGTAATTACAGAAGAAACCTGATGGAACTGGGAGCTTTCTGGGTGAAATCATCCTGTGATGTTAGTCCTACTAGGGATATCTTAGTCCCCTGAAACAACGAATATACACTTTCGAAGAGTAAATGTGCACATGTATACGATGACTATAGAAATTATTTTGGTTTTTTATTTTAACTTTTTGATATCTCCGTGAGAATTAATTTTTTTTTAGCAAGGCTACCTTTCTGTCCATATCTCGCTTTTATTCTCTGTGGGGGAAGGGTTCTGGGCCATGCAGGAATATGTTTTAGGAATGCGATTTGTCTGATGGAAGATCGTAAAGGTATTGGCCCTTATGTGTACAATCACATTTGTAGATTCATGTTCCTTTGTCAACTGTTTTTCCCAAAACAAAAAACCAGGAGCCAGTTCGGGCTTGCTCTAAAAGTTCGACGCTAATTGCCCTCGCGTAGACAGCCATGAGCTCATGAGGACACGGGATCCTGGAACTGCTATCTTTCGATTTGCTTCTCCATGCCAACTGCATATTACGTAGCAATCCAACATTTATAATATCCTTTTAAGTTTGATTAATCAACAATGAATTCGTTTGTGCCAGCATTGTGCAGAAGTTTGAACACCTCGACAATCAAATCTATGGGTTTGTAGATAATCATCGGAAACCCGACTATATTGGTTCGTTTGTGGAACGATACATAGAAAATACAAGATGGGAAGCACTAGACTTGGGGATTCGTTTCTTTCTTGTTTCGGCGCTAAGGAAAAAGATACTAGTCTAGCGCTGAAGCTAGCTCAGCTCTCCGAAAGAATCAAATTGTGCCTGATAAGCCACGCTAATCCTCGAGTGATCCCTTATTGGCAACGGCAAAGAATCGCTGGAATTTTTTTATTTTTATGATAGCGAAGACTTGAACCTATGAGAACGGCCTCTATAATTACAGGTAAGACACCAACAAGTTTGAAATGAGGAATTTGTCTTGAATACAAAATTAAAACAGACCGGCCCGGATCTGATTGTCCAGAAATATTCTAAGTTGGATGTTGTAGGATCGCTAGGAAATTAACAAAGTATCTTTACCGTCGCTGCAAGTGGAACAGTTGGTCAGGAGACTCGACGTGCTTGATTCATACCTAGTGGAAGAATCTTCTTCTGATGGCGAGCCTTGTTCATGTATACTCAGATATGTTGGCTTGGCGAATTCAAGGCGAAACTTAGCTTCCTTTAGGACTACAGCTGCCCCGGTATCCCCTTAGATAAACCCCCATATCAGCTTGCATGCGCGGCCGCTATTTCGGTCTGTCTTCCTTGAGGATCAAAAGATACACAATTCAATAAAAAAACTGTATCTTGATGTCTTGTGTCTAGAACGAGTTCCATGACGTGATTTAGTTACTTTGAAGCTAATGAGCGAACTCAATGTTTGGCTTTGCCGCCCGAGCTCAGGGACAAACGTCCTGAGTAGCACAGAAGCAAAGCCAATGGGTCTCGGAAATGAGATAATGACATTTCAAAAACTAGAAACTGACTTTTAGTTCACTTGCCATGTGCTTTTGATCGTGATGGCTCGCCAAAGCTGCAGAGTCTGCATGCATTTGATAACTAGCGTCCTCTTTTTACCGTGGAACCAAAAAACCGGTGTGGGGTGGCAGCTGATTCTGCAACTTATTCCAACAGGAATGAATTTCATTGCGCTCCAACATCCGTACGGTCCGTCCTGCTTTATTTCTTTTTCTGTTCGACTTTTCTATCCACCCGAAGTAGCGCATTGGATTGGTCTAAGGACCGAGATCTTTCGATCAAGCACGCTACATATTTCAACCCTAGTCGTCTCATTTTTTCGACTTGGGGATGTGGAACAATGGAATTTGATGTCTCGCGGGCCGGCTGTACAACACGATATCGCTCGCTTCGGTTCACCGAATCATCATTTGGATAGGATCAAACACGCACTGGCGTTTTCTCAGCTGGCCAGCCAACCAATCAACCAGCTGAAGTTTCATTCCGGTTGTGCCACGGGACTCAGACCGTGCGAATTCCTTCAGCAAATTTGGGCATAAACGCGCTTCCCGGAATAGGCTTTGGCATCCTTTACTTGCCGTCCCTGAGAACTTCAGCCAGCCCGTTCCTGTCACTAATCCTCAGAGTCTGACGGCGTATATTGATTTTCTATCACACCCTCCTTTCCAATGTCGGCCTCGTATGCCTTTCCAAAAGTAGATACTTTTACAGTCCATTTCGTACTCTCCCAGCTAGCGCACTTTCGTTGGGGCGCACGGCTATTTTCGCATGCATCCACCTTGTGCCCAACCCTTCAGCGTGTGAGGATACTATTCGTTACCAAAAAGTTTTCCGACAATTAGCGCCCCCCTATGAGCTCTTAATCACCCTGTGCCATATATTTTCTCGTACACACAATCAAGACCAGGCAAGCAGATGAGAAAATTTCTCTCTCCTTTTACAAAATTAGAAGAAAGACAAAACAATTGACTGCCACTTACCATCTAGCTGGGTCCGGCATCTTTCATTCCGACACGTATTTGATCCAAAAAAAAGCTATCGCAAAGAGGTTTCGATTGATAATCGGCCCAAATTAATGCCGTGATATATGCTTCCACGCCGATATGAACCTCTGGACAAACGAACGCATGCAGCAAGTGAACGAAACTCTAAATATGTCTGTATTTATGTAACGTTAGCGTTTATGCCCGTCTTGTATTACAGTCCATGTTTGCCCGCTCCAATTGCTGTAAAAGCTATGCCGCGGTGTAACTGCTCTCGGTCTCTGGGTCTGGGGAGGCCGCCCGAACACCCCGTACCCCGTACCCTCGCCCCTGCCCCCCCTCTCCTCCCCGGGAATATCATCAACTTGAGAATCTAGAAACTGATAGCTTGGTTCGGGGCGTCCGATGCCATGCATTGCATCAGCTATGCACCTCGCGCAAGGCGACCTTTTCTGTCCAAGTGTGAATAACACAAACACCCTAATGACAATACTATCAAGACGGTATGATGTCTATACACCCAGCTAACCGCCAAATGCGAAAAGAAATATCCCATGCAATTGCCTGGATATCAATGCTGAGATCCCTTGAACTCATATGCATGCATCCTTCATCCTTCCGAAACCCTAGAGATCAACCTTACTTGTCACAAGATCGTCGGTCTGGGAGCCAGTCGTCCTATCTGCATTAAGATCGAGTCCTTTACAAGCAAAAATATTGCGTATGGCTTGCAGTCCTACCTCCACGGAACCAAGTGTTTGCTTTCTGTCTCGCTTGGCCGAGCCGATAAATCTTGTATTGATTGCCTATCCCACGTGGCAGGCGACTGGTCGACGTCTGCATTTCTCCTGCACTGATAATATGAACAGGATCAAATCAATGCCCCGCATACAAGGCTTGAAGAGCAAACCCCGCTGGTGGAAGCCTACAGTGAATTAGAAACGCTTGAGGTCAGTAGTCATGGTTTGTTAATTGGTGCCTTGACGCATATTTTTAGGATAATTGAACAGGGTTACAAAATGGGTCCATCTCACACAGACTTCGTATTCATCGTATATACTTTAATCAGTACGGATATTCATTCCGATGGTTCCGTCCTCCAAAACGAAGATAGAAGGCAAACGAAGGAAAGCTACAGGACGCGAAGGCTTCACAGGATGGAACTTTATTGGGAAACAGGAAGGTGGTAGGGTGACACAGATACCCAGAAATTGTAAGAGGAAATAGAGATACGTCTAGCTATCAACAATAAATTTCGCTAGAAGTGCTAAAGAGGAGCGGATTCAACAGCAAGATGAAATCTCAATCACCCTTTCGAGACCTGTATAACATTTAGTTAGTATATGGCGGCTTCTGATACTTTAATAGAGTCGAAACTTACACGCTAATTCTCCTGGCAATCTTGTTCAGCTGGGGATCCTTATCCGCACTCTGGACAGCCTTCTGGATCGCCTCCTTTCTAGACTCCTCTTCGGTCTTATTGACTTCTTCCGCAGTCGGCGGCAGCCTCTCATTCTGCAAATCAACCTTTCTCGCGTCCTCAAAGCCGTGGATCGCATTCTTGATACCCTCGGCTCCCAGCATCAAGGTACCAGCAGGCAACTTGCCACCGGCGGCAGTTTTGAGTTCCGTAATGCTCTCAGATTCCTCACGGAGAACCTGGAACACGCGCGATAGACGGCCGATAGCTAGAATCTTGTTCTTAATGGCACGGCGTTTGGCTTCAATAGATTCAGGATCTCCACCAGATTCACTGATAGGTGGCGAGGCAGGCTCGGCGGCGGAGAGCGGGGTTTCGGAATCAAGCTCATCCTTGGAGCAGGTGTTCAAGATCGCGATAAGCATATCGGTGACTAATTTAATCGTCAGCTATTGAGCTCATGTACTTTAATAAGAAATCACATACTCTTCTCGCCTACGAAAGGCAAAGACCAAGTAAAAACGTCCATGAAGTTAGGCAGCCAATAAGGGTGAGGTGTGCAGTCTAAAAGCCAGTTAGAAATCCTCAAGTTATCATGTCCCATCAAGCCAAGTATTTTAACTTACTGAATTGTCTTATATTCATCACATTGTTCTCATACTTCAATACCGCTGCCTTGTTATTATAAACGTCAAGGTAGTTCGGGGCCGAGAAGATGGTCATAACACTAGGAAAACCGGTAGTCTTGGTCTTGCGATACATGCGATAACCGGCGTCCTGCGCTTCATGGGCCCGAATAACCGAGAGTAAATTGTTCTTTTCAAGAAAGTTGCAAGCAGCTGGATAAGAAAAGAAATAAGAACATCCGCGGACATGATTGTGGGTGAAGAAGTCGTTGGTTTTCTCCTGGCCGAACTCTTCCAATGGATCTGACCATAGAATGTCACACATAAGACCTTGGGTAGGAGGTTCCCGGAAACGATCAATCTAAAATCACGTGTTATAATTAGCAAGTGGTAGGCGTGTAGGTACCGTAATGTTTCTTACAGCTCTGATATCGTCAAGAGTATGGAGCTCTGGACTGAGACCGCCGTGGATACACAGGAACTGCTTATTCATAACTGCGGCGAGCGGTAAAGAACAGAAGGATTCTGTACAGGCATCGTAAACTTTTTCGGTATATTTATGCTTGCCTAGTTGACTCAATTTCAGTCCCAATGCTCTCTGAAAATCATTCAAGCTAGGGGGAACATACATTCAAGTTTGAAGGTAAAGTAGTCTGTTAGATGTCGGCATTCGTGGTTGCCTCGGAGTAACCATAGAGTATTTGGATAATGAATTTTGAGAGCCCAGAGATACAGAACACACTATGAGAGGTTAGTATTCCGCCATTCATTTTATCGTAGAGTAAGGTGTTATACCTCGATACTAAAATAGCCTCTGTCCACATAGTCTCCCAAAAACAGATACCTGGTCTCTTCAGGGTTGCCACCGACTTCAAATAATTTCATCAAGTCGTAGTATTGTCCATGAACGTCACCGCATACCGTGATTGGAGCATCCATCTCTAGCAGGTTTGGTTCCTGCCTGAGGATCTCTGTTCCCCTGTGTATGATGAAGAGAGCCTGCTCTTCGGTGAGGCGGCCTTCTCGGTAGAAGTGCTGCTTCAAGAAGACAAGATTCGGTTTCGAGGGATCAGTCGGGTCGTAAAATTGCTCATCTGTTGGCTTGGCTGTGGCCGGAGCTTGGACCTCTGTGATATATTCGGATTAGACATGTTATCATCTAGCGCGAGCTAGATAGCAGAGGACTCGCTGGATGTGGGGCGACGTGTCGAGGATGGACGGAATGATACCTTTGATAACTCTCTCCTGCGTGCTAACCTGTGTACCATCTTCCATAGTATGCAGAGTAAAGTCAATTTCAGGGACTGGCCTCTTCTCCTGCACGGCCTTGATAGCCGCCTCAATCTTGGCGGAGTTCTCCTTCGCCAGAGTTGCTGCTGCGTCCGCCATGGTAGAGGTTGTTAATATCAACTATTGACCAGCTCTGGAGATTAAAATTGGATTGTATCGACAGCTCCTATTGTTTTTCGTGGAGACGTAGGGTTCGCTGGCAGGTGGCGATGGAGTAAGATGGAGAAAGTGACGTCGAGACAGCTACGGCTGATCTTGGAATAGGAGTTGTCCGAATGGGCCTATTTAATGAATAATAATCCTAATGCAACCCCAAGACAGGCGCCTGAGGAAGAATCAAAGATGATGTGGGACCGTGTCTGTGAGGTAGAAGACGAAGTTTGGTGAGAAGTCGATGAAGGTTGTTTAGTTGTGTACGGCGACAGGGGCCAGCAGAACTGAGGAATCGTAATTGTAATAATCCTAATCCTAACGATTAGGATACTTCAGAGCTTGGTCGGCAACAGAGGCTGCAAAGGGTTATCAACAACCAACCGAGTACAACTGGCTCTTTCTTCGCCAAAGTTTAAAACACCTGAAAAGCCCAAGATTTTGCCACGCCACAGTCGATGAAAGCCGCCTTCACAAAGCCAGAACGGATTCTAGTTTGCCGATGGAACCTGACGATTGAGGGATACTTTGCTGGCACGAGCGTCGATGGTAGCGTGCTTGAATTTGCTGCCGAAGGAGGGGTAACCCGCCACAGCCTGCTTCCCCGTCAGCCAATCTAATCACGTTTAGAGTTCCTTGATTCGTAAAAATGCAGCATGGCTGTGGCGGTTGCGTGTCGTTCGCGGAGCTCGCGCGCCACAATCAAACGCCAACTGCAAAGCCAGAAACTCTGATTCGTCCGATTGCTGGAGCATGTATCTAGATCTAGGATAGCAGGGGTATTCGTACCTGAAGAGACGTGATATTTAGTGGGCCCGCGATTGAAGTTCTGCGACGCCGTGACTACAAGTTATCGACTGGGGTTATACGTTGATGGGTCTTTGTAGCCTCGGGGCTTTCCTGCCCTTATGTTAATATGACATGCCGAGTCTGGCTGATTGCGAGACCAATGCCCACCAAATTTTGGCGTTGTCTGCCGCAACACACAACGCAGACGATCTGATGATCTCGAGCACACAACACCATCTTCATGGACTGCAAGAATACTTAGAGACATAGCTAGATGAGGGTTGCAACTTCAATCGGATGAACTTTCACAGTTACTTTAGCACTACACGCTCTCGTATGACTCTTCCTTCAACTATTCGATTAAATGCTTGAGCGCTTTTGCAGCTGACAGTTAGCCATTGCAAGCTAATATAAGGGATCTGCGGGATCTCATGCTCAATAGATTGGCTTCAAGAGTTATCTTGATATCATACTACAACTGTCTCGGATCTCGTTAATGCGGCTTGAGAAGTTGCCCGCTTTGGCGGGCGCTTTAGCGGATTTAAAGATAAACCGCCGTGCACTGCAGCATGCAGTTGTGCATTATATGCTATCGAGATATTAGCGAGGCCGTATATAAGTACTCTGTGCCGTGATCACCCGGAATATTTCTTAGTATCTAAGTACTGATATTACAATGGAGCAGACAGCTAAGTTTTTCAATGCGTATGCAAGGCAGTTAGCTAAGAAATACGCACATTGTAAGCTTAGTTTACCTCCCCTCATAGGTCAATATATCGGTGCCGTCGCGACACGGCTATTAATGCGACCAAGTTTTCTGCGATCTCCTGATAGATCTTCGATTCTATCTGCATGCAAAGTGTTACCGCAATTAACCGCTTCTACGAAAGGGGTTTCACGTAAATTAAATCCAACGTATAGTTACTCGTTCCATTTGAATTATCATTTCGCATCAAAAATTTCCTTCAGGACCGTTCAAGTGCGAATATCGTGAAATATACAATGAATTTCCACTACGATGGCGTGTGTATGGCGTAGATGGAATAAACAAAAAGAACAAAAGAAGAGAAAGAAAACGCCACAAGTATGCCCTGAAATACCAAAAGCCCAACCATGAAACCTGAATCCGAAAGAAAAAAAAGAGATAAAAATGTACAGAGAAACAGAATATAAAATCCCTTTTTTATGTAATACCATACGTATACTAAACCGAGGCACTAATTACTATAATCCAAGCGAGCCAAAATGCATAAAAAATGCATAAACAATAACTATATGAACTCTTTCCCCCAGCCAGGGGCGGGATCGTATCCTATCGAGGCTGGTGTTTTCGGTCTACCCATTATCTCTTCAATTGTCTGTGAGGTAACGGATATTTCTGTACTCTTGTAGACTAGGAACCCACCAAAGGTCGGAGGCGGGACCGCGATCTCTTCAAAGTCATCGCCTGCTCCTAATGTGGATTGCAGTGTTGCACTTCGACTTCTTCCTAATCCAAAATTGAAGTCAAAGTCTTTCTCATCTGGCACTGTGGTGGTCTTTTGCTTCTGCGAAGACAAATTTAGCCTGTCTAGGAACGAGGGATTGGCGTGCTTCGAAGTTGGAGGAGGAGAAAGCTCTTGCGTGGACGTTTTGTCTAGGGCAGAGATTGTCGTGACGGTGGTGTTGTCGTCAAAGTATCGACCACCGTTAGGCTGTGGACGAGCTGCCATCTTCATCTCTGGATTAGAGAAGAGAGTGCTCTCAACCTGGTCGTGCGCTGTAAAGAGGGGTACTTTGCGGAAGAGCGTCAAGAAAAGAAGACGGATGCTAGGCAAACTGGCGATAACAATGCCAATATGGACTTCAAGGCTGACCCAAAGCCAGAGCTCGTAGCCGTACCCTGTACTCTCATGTTAGTGAATCCATTTCGCAGCTTAAGAACCAAGATCTGTGTACGTACAGCTAACATCACCCTTAAAGGTCTTGTGCATTACCTTCAACCGCAGTCCTGCAAACACGCAGACCCTAACAGCTTTGTTAGTACTAGTGTATAGGAAAAGCAATACCAGGACGTGGTAATATACTCACAGTAAACCGATTGCGAAAAGAGCAATAAGCCCTACACGCTCCTTCCTCGGCCGTCGCATGGCCATAATCGCTGGTAGAGGCAAACAAAACAGGATTATATCACTGCATAGATTCAGAATGCCCTGAGCCAAGTTTAGGCTTTTATAGACATCATTACTGATGCATTTTCTCTTTCCGAATCCCACAACAGTGAGAAACTGCCAGGTAGACTGCACGGGCGAGCACTGAGCCATCAAAGGAATCGCAAGGCCCAAACTCCACGTTACAAAAAATACGAGAACGATGTAGACAACGACCCGAAATTCTCTTTGACTCGCGAAGCGAAGATAAAAGCAAAGTATTGAAACTTTTGTAAACATAACCGAGAAACTGAACGCCCATCCGTTGACCCATTGCCAATAGAGGATTTTCGAGGCAGTCCGCCAGTCAATGTCCCACATATGACGACCCCATCCATACTGAAGAGTTTTGAAGTGAGAGATAGAATCCGCTATTGCGAAGCCCTATATATCCGGTATCCCATTAGCATCATACACTGGTATCAGAGGCAATAATTATATATTAATTCTAGTTTCCTTACCCAGGCAGGCAGTATAACAAGGTCATCAACCCATAAGCTTCTCATCATGATCCCTCGTGAAACGACCCGGAATAGGACTGCTGCCGACGATAGTGCCAGTAAGAACGCCTCAACTGCGGGTAGGTAGTGTCCGTATAGTTCTGGGTTGACATAATTTCCCTTTGGCCATTTCGACACCTGCTCGAGGCTATACGCTCTATCCATAGTGTTGCTTAGAGATAATGTGGCCGTGAAGCCTAGGCTTCGACTTGTTGTACAAATATAAACTTCTCCACCTCTTTATTACCTCGACATGTTACTAGTATGGTATGCTGAATAATATTGTGTGATCGTGCCTATAGGAGTGTCGGACGGGAAAGTCGGCCAGCCAGCGCGGCTAGGTAATCGATTCGAGTGTGAAGGCAAAGTGAACAACGGTCCGGTATTCGATGGTTTAAAACAAGTTGCGTAGAGAAATATCGTTCGAACTTTCAGAAACAGAAAGATAGCAATTCCAACCGTAGGAAAAGATAATATACCGCAATAACTACTATAAAGTGTGGGCGTCGAGATACTTTTAAACCTAACCATGTCAGAAATGTCAAAACCCAAAAAGTGTTAGAGGATCTCACCAACGGCTCCGTTGGAGTCCTCGCTTGGAAACATACCCAAAGGAAGACCTTGCCCAAAACGTGTAAAAACATGGATTCAAAGTGCATGAACCAGAGACTGGGTTGACGGCATTGACTTATTTGCTTAAGTTTGGACCACCCTACATTTAATCTTCCAGGGTGAAAAATAATAAAACAAATTCAAAGTTCCCAAGAATAGAATCCATTCGAGCTTTCTCACTTGATCTTCTCAAAATTGCAAGGTATCGACAGTTTTTTTTGTAGCTTCTCTCAATCAACACAAAAGTAAGATATGGTAAAGAGGCAAGACCGCCGATGGAGCGAATGCGACCAGCTGCCCATCGGCTCCTCCTTTTGTCTACATGAAACCAACAGACGGCGAGGGGCGAACCCGATCGAACGAATGCACTTCCCCACTGGACCGTCCTCTGGCTGCAGCTGGGGGTGTTCTGTCCGAGTGGCTGTTGCCAAAGGTGGCATGTCGCTGGTGATTGGACTACTCCTCGACGTTTGACCTGGGTAGTCGATCCCTGGATCTTATTTCCCAGCTGGGCCGGCCATGGAACTTGGAGGGCTTGGCCGCCAATCGGAGGCATCCTGGAACGATGGAGCTTAAAACGGTTGGTCTAGGCTACCCAACCCCACCTCTCTTAGATTTCTATTGGGGTTTGTGCTCCGTCGAACGGTGGTCGTTGATATGGGAATGTTGGTGTCGACGGCAGATGCCGGTGCAGATATCCATTTGATGAAAGGATAAAGATCGTGGCGCCGTCTTGTCCTGTCGTTGTCATCTGCCCAGCATGCACAAAGGCGGCTTGATGGAGGGGCTACCTGGCACAACAGCCACACCACAGAGGTGGAGAGCCTCAGATCGATAGTTAGTCAATGCTATTCAGAGAAACCTATCATGTAATATCCCAGGACAAACAGGAACTACGAATAGGCATCGAGATTCTGACTAGAAAAGCGCTTTATTACCTGCCTCCAGACTAATCATGTGCCTTGCAGAGGTTGGCAACATTGCATGTGCCGCGGGATCTGGCAGGTTTCGTGACACAGCGTGGACAAGGGTGTTTCAGACTCAGCTTGAATCCTTTCCAACTACCTCAACTAGCAGAATGCCCATCGACGTCAGTAGGGTTCTCGGTATGAGATTTGCTCGAGCGCTCATTAGAACAATAAGTAAGTATGTATATACATACCGAGGATTTTGAGTTTGGATACATACCTAGGTACATGCACGTATGCCTCGGTCCCCGGTATCCTGTGAGGTAAGCAGGGACCTGCAGGTTTCACTGTCGCCTAACAGTTGGATTGGAAGCCCCACCGTTGATCAGACGGTTCATGCTTGAGATATCTGATAGTCTGCATGTTCTCAATGAAAAACTCTACGCATCTCGTAAATCCAGACTTGCTTTGTCTGTGTCACTATACGAGAAACAAGTGATCCTGATGTATCGATACCAATTCGTGATTATGGAACTGAGAAATGAAGGTCTAGCCCGACATCTAGCGGTATCTAGACGCAGCGCAGGCTAAATAATGGTGAGACTCGTTTAGCAGCTGAGACGTTCGGGCTCATTGCCTGACAAGACACTTTCCGCAGCCTGTGTAGTGGGGTAATGATCTCGAAATCCATTCCAAAACCTGAAAACCTCGTTGAAGAATCAATACATAGACATATGCGTATATGCCGTAAATCTAAATTCGTCTAGACAGGGAGGATAAGTACCTATCTGAATGTTATTACCGAGAAGATCTTCACAATCATGTTATCATGACATGACTTTATCTAGAAGCCAATCCATGCCGTGTTAATATGTATTACATCGAGCCTCAAACAGAAAACCCCCTGCATACTGCAGTAGATGAGATATCACCAACCCGACCGAAACCCTCAAAATAGAAGTCCTGGAATACTCCGTTGATACTCCGTAGATACTCCGGCTTTCCGCCATATGCGTCTCATTCGATCAGAGTTTTGATGTTCGATTTTCCTAGCGCTGACACGTGCACGTAGACCTGTTTGTCGCTGAAGCATCTGATACCCTTGCCGAAATTCAGGAACAGCCTTGGCGAGATTAAAGTCGCGATGCAATTCAGCCGCGCCCCAGTTCTGGCTTGGCGGTCGCGATGTTTTGAATTGTCCTTTCCAACGTCATGCCGCGACTTTTCTTTCAGAATGCCATTGCTCATTTTGCATGACACCGATATCGATAAGGCTGTTATACGACACAGCGCACGCTAAAGAAGGCATATTCGGACCCTCAAAAGCGTGCATTGTGTTGCGAACATTGGGCTGCGCTTTTGGATACCGCCTTGGGGGTTAGGTAAGGCTGTCGACGAGACTTTTCCCCTGAAATTTCGATGTTTCGGCGTCATGAATCACCACGATATGACTAACACCGCACGGGCACTAGCCTTCCTTAAATATCAATAGCACCTTGCCAAATGGTATTTTTCTTTCAAATTTGATCTTTTATCAAATCAAGATCCGACGGGAACCCATAAAACTTCACCTCAATACGAACGACTGTGCGCGTGTCGGTCGATAAACACATACAAACCATGGGGAACAGCAACAGCGTAAATGCCTCCGATATCATCACCTACATTGGTGTGCCGCTGGCGGTTCTGGGTGTCATGCCAGTGTTATACACATTCGTCCTCGCCATTATCACCCAGCAACATATCCGTCGCGAACTTCGTCGAAATTATATCGATGCCGTGACGCGGACATCACTAATGTCAGGCACGGTAGAAGTCGAACATCCGCGGTATTCGATACAACCGTTACAAAGAGACGATGCGAACTATTGGAAAAAATCAGGTTCGAGATCAGGCATGCGTGGTGGCAGCTGGACGATATTTCATTGGCACAAGATTATCACTGGCAGAGTAAATTACCATTTACGGCTGCGAGAACGAATGGCGCAACCGCAGGCTGAAGTTGACTTTGAAAAATTGGTAACATTCCTACTGGACAGAGGAGCAGTGCCAGATGCAGAGGGCGTCAAGTTGTTGAAAACTATGGGACTGCAAACACCGAGGATGACACGTCTATTGACAACATCTGGGCCTGCAAAGAGAAGCGTATTGGTAGTGAGCAACCCGGAAGATGCAGAAGGGCACCTGAGCTTGAGTCTTTTCTGGGCGGATGAATTGAGTGCGAGAAATGAAGGCAGTCTACCGCCGTATTGGGCAAGAATACAGCCTGGAGAACTTCTTCTGGAAAAGGCTCCAGAAGTCAGCGAGGAATCAACCTCTGAGGAACGCACGGAGAAAATCCCCGAGGTTCCCGATACAACCGGCGAATCCAGCGAGAAGACAGTAGACGTCAAATCAGAACATGGTCCTACAAGCGAGAAGGAAGTCCCACCCCCTCCCTTCCCAGCGATAAATACCCCAGCAGCGTGGGGTGTTGATGCCGGTCCCAATGCTCGATTACCTGTCCGACTTTATCTCGGAGCCACGGGGCTCGAAGATGCCAAACTTGAGACTATGGATGGCTCAGACGTCTATGGTACATTCCGTTATGATCATTTAAAGTTCCAGTATCCTAGTGGCACAAGCAACATGAATCTTTGGTTCGCCGCTGGGGCTGTGACAACACTCGCAGATGGACACAAAGGACTGTGGAAGTACGGTATTCCCTCGGACGTGGCACGCTTTGCACAAAAGGATACAATGCCACATGGCACACTGGTCTGGTTGGGCCTTCTTGAAGAGGAAGAAACGCCAATGATGGTTGCACGCCGAGAAGCAAAGATAAAGGCATCTCATGATCAGAGGCATCGGGACTTCTTAGATGGCATAAGACAACGAGAACTCGAGAATAACATGCCCGAAGCAATGAGACAACAGGCACAGCGACAGCGAAGCATGGCAACCGCTCAGGCAATGCTACAACGCCAGAGGGACGAACAGAGGGAAAGACAGGAAGAGGAGTTCCAGAGAAAGGAAAGAGCATTGACGAGTCACCGTATCACACAGGTTGTAGTGTCAGGAGCGTGTCTGGCATGGCTTAAGAAGGACAAGCTGGTTCCGGAGACAGCTACTGTTCAGCAGATATGCGAGGATATGCTATACAAAATGCTTTTTGAAGAACAGTTTGCGGATCGGATATGCAAAGTCCTCGATGGCTGGAAAGGGTGGGGGGAGATCGGTGTGATGAACGATAGGCACCTAGACGAACTGAAAGCTGACCTGTCTGGCTTTTGTTTCGCGGGGGTACTTTTGGCGGTCATCGCTGAGCGGGCAAGGAACGCGGAGACATGGGCTGGTTCAGATTTGGCGCAGTGTCAGGCGGCGTTCAGGACGGTGTATTTGGGATGATTATTGACTTTTTGCGTACATATTTAAACGTTGGCGTTTCGTTCGTGTCTATATTTCTTATAAGGGCATAGCAAAAGCATTGGTGTTGCGATCTGTATCATATCATAGTTATTATTTGTATCACTGATAAGTCACAAAACAATCCTTCCTCCGCTAGCACAACTCGATAGAGACGAGTCAATGTGATATATTCTCCAAAGCTTTGTGGATCTGCAAATCTAGAATATCTATTTCCAAGGAAGTTTGTTCCGCAAGTTGATGCCCTGTATCCAGCATCGCCATTTAACTACCCTAATGACTTCGGGCTCACTAACATGACAAATCACATGCATAACCAATTCCGATTCTTCTGCTAGAAAAGCCAACTGCAAAGTGGATTTTCAAGATATCATATGCTGCCGAAGATATATTATACCTTGCAGCACAGTTCGGAAGTATTTTTCAATTTACAGTCCAGATCATCAAAAATACCGCGGCATGGCCCCACTTATGCAGGCTAAGAAGAAGCTAAAGCAATAACCTTCGTGGCAAGTGCTTAGGAGAAAAGAAGCCTTTGCTTAGCCGTCGACGTTCCGCCGGGCCTGGAGGGACCTTCCTAAAAGACACAAGAACAAGGTTCCAGGATCGGGGTTTTTTTTACATATCTCATGGATCTAATCTAGTATCTGATTGATCTTGTGCATCTATTTGCCAGATGCCAAAATTTGGTAGTTTTAGAGAAAATTTCTGCAGCCTAGAGTTCTAGATTCTTAAAATATTCTGCTATTTAGTGACCGTGGTCTGAGGTTAGTATATACGTATGACTTGGGTAGTAAATTTGGGATAGCCAGAATTATACTTTTGTTGAAATTTTTTCAGACGGAGCTCTAGCATAAGAGAGAGGGTGGGTTGTCTTATCAAGGCTAATTAGCTGGATTAGATCGCATCTGATTTGATTAGATTCTACGGATCCATGGGTTCCAAGTAAGCTTTGTCAACAAGTTTTTTTTGTATACTCTACTCTAAGGAGGTGTCTTTAATCAATTAAGAGGGCTAGCAGAGAGGGGATGGTTCAAAGTGGGGCTCAGGACTTTGGAAGGATAGTACATACCTAGGCTACAGGGTAGTGGGAGTTTGCCGCTATTTCAAACGTGTCTACAGCTGCCCACATGCACAGATACATGATGTATCTCGCAAGAAATCACCTAAACTATTTCAGTCAAATCAATCTGCATGATATCTTCGGATTAAATTTCCAAGAATTCCTTATCAACGGCTACTTCAAAAGGACCGCAATCAGATGTTACGAGTACACCCTGTAAGATCTAATCATGATATGATATGATATGCTTTTGATCGCGCAGGGTTCACACAGGGACATTAACTAGTCATATTTGGGCAGGCGGAAATGTCAAGCGGCTCATAGGCAACTGTCAACAAAATAATTCCATCAGGTGGGGGGAGACGAAATACCAGTATTCACGGAACGGACGCTCCAATGTTGACGAGGTTGCTAAATTGCAAATATGATATGCATAACTATGTAAATAATATTCTTCCTCCTCCAAGGAAATATTTAATCTTTAGGCTCCCTGTCGATCATCCGTTGAAGTTAGGACAGCGTATTGGAGGTTTTGTGAACGGGCAGCCGCAGATATCACGCCAGCGGAGGAAGGATCCTAGGATGACCATAATGGCCTTGCAGTCGAGTGACATAATCACATGTCCTTTAGTGCATCACCATTGCGGCACTAAATCTAGACTGGATCTTGAACCGCAAGAGCTTCTGCCAAGCTAATTTTTTATTCCGTGATATTAAATGGTGTGTTGAGTTGAGGTCAGCACATTTTCGTAGACCCTGTAGGTATCGGTTACATCGACGATAATCGAAAAAAAAAGAAGAACGCGATCGAGGGGAGCGAAAGAGCTCGTACAGATGGCGGGATGAATTCAGCCTTTGTGACGTCTTCAGCCAGTGTATATGAAACTCCTATAACAATTTATCCCGTTTTAAAGCTATAAGGGGGGAAAATTGTTTCCGTGTTTCGATAAAAATGCACGATTGCATTTTTAAAGTGTGGCATACCTTTCCGCAATGTGGGCCTTGCCGAAGAGGCGAGAATTCGAAAAAGCAAAGGCGTGGGAAGCGGAAATGTTGACCGTCGAACCGAGGCACCGAAAAGCCGCCTCAGGTCAATCAAAATCTCTATGCCAGATAGTACTTTTGGCAGCCTCAAAAAGTGGTCTGTACTTTTGGATTGTGTCACCAGATTATGAAATGCTTATGGAATGCTTACAAGAAAAATCTTGAAGCTTCAACTCGGTCAGCTTGGCAGCTTGCCTTCTCCGTGCCCTGGGCCCAACTTTAGGTTGGGACCTCCCGAGCTTCTTAGACAAGGCAATGCTGTCCGCTTAGTTTGAGAACTATTGATAATATCGATACAGACCTGTCGTTTTCGATGGAATTGTCCGAGAATAGTGAGATGCTCGATAGTCCCCACGCTGGGTGAATAGTAGGCAAAGCTACAGGCAAATGTGCAAATTACCCCCACTTCAGTTGCGAAGGCGTAGTGGGCGCAGGCTTCGATGCAGCCGTAACGTTGGTTCAACTTGGAAGGTCGATATCCGACAAGCGACTGTGTGACTTCTAGAACCCCAACACATTTGCCCAAAGATGGTAGTTTCGAAGGGGAAAAAAAATGATGCCATTCGGCGCTTCAATGGTACCGCAATTTCTTAGGGTGGCCGTTTTACATTGCCGGTTCAAATCTCCCGGGTGTAACATTCTTCTGAGCGTTTGGCATCGTCAATGGAAAATCCCGGGGTAAAAACAAATTCCCTGGACTCTACTATATGCGAAATTCATGCTATCCAGGCAGTCTTGAACGCCAATGTCCCGGTAGAAACACCAAGCCGGCATTCCTCGTTGGTCCAATCCTTGAGTTCGCAATCGCGATATACGGGTGGTTTTTTCGTCGCAAGAGTTTGTTTCTGTATGTCGCTGACTGCAGAAATTACTAATCTCTTTTGGATATCGAGAGGGGATTTGGGATATCTGTACCTGCGGAGCGGGATGGCGGTTTCATTTTATCACGCAAATAAGCTATCGTCACAAAAAAGAAAAGTAAAAAGAATCATGAGTTCCAAGTTCTGCCAAGTGATAGCTGTGATATTTTGTCCGTATGACACCGGAGGTGCACCACGAGGATGCGTAGTGCGGTCGAAGAGCTGAAAAGTTTCCATATTGTAACGTTCGGCCCACTAAAACGAATGCTGTCCCTGCGGCAGAAGGGAAGTAAATACTACAGTTTACTCACAAGATAATTGTCTCTAACCTGAGCAGCTAGGCACCCTGGTATCCCGCGCAGCTGTCATAAATATGTCCCTTGATACGGCGTTCTCGGGGTTCCCCACCCGTGCACCCCATCTTAGTATAGGGAATGATGAATTTCATGCTCCATCAAATTTTCAAATCAGATAAACGTTAGCCTCTGCGACATCCTTACAAGGTACAGCCCGGAGATAATCAAGCCTGCCAGTGTCTGATCGGAAAGGGAAGTAGAAAAGTCGACAACCCTGAAGACCGCATTTTGCAGGCGGGACGACAATTAGTAGTTTCCTCTAACTGTTAATCCTTTTCCAAATGTCCTAAGAGCAAATAACTGAGTATTTGAGCCCACTTTGTTAAGTGATGCGGTGCATTCTTTCTTTCGGTCATTGTGGTGTCATTTTATGGGGCTTAGGTGGCCGCAAAAAACACCAAGAAACGGAGAAATCCAGAACCTGTTTATATCATTGAATCGCAGTCCGGGCGAAAAGCTGGTTCGGATGGAAGTGTTCTCCGTCTGGAAACGTAGTTTGGTACTAAGCTGCAGATAAGAAATGGTGGAGATTGTTGAATAACTTGGTAACGGACTTGGTCTGCAACACTTTCTTGGGGCGCTAGCCTGACAGGCTTCCTACTTCCCATTTCGCACCTGTACCTGCCCATTAATCCACGCTGGTTCCCACTGGGCGCTCCGTACTGGTGCATTTTCACGGAGATCACACTTTGTTCCACGATCAGAGATGAGCAGTTCCATATCCTTGAATTCTGAGCATGGCGTTTGGTGTTGGAAAAACCCGCATTACGATACTATCGAATCCGCACTGGTTGCCCCCGTGCAAACTGACAGCAGTCCTATCCCTGCCCCTCGAGTCTGGAATACATTTTCCAAGGATGCTCAGAAGTGGTAGCTCGCGGAGAACGTCTTGCCAATCCTACCTAGAATCAAGCCCAACTATGTTTCTTTTTCCTAAAACTACGGAAGGCCGGTTTGCAAAGACTCCAGCCCAACTTCACAGCTGCACCCGCCCGGCCACGTCTTCCACGCCGGAATGATATGCCAATTGCCTCTCATCCTTGTTAAAACTCTGTAGTCAGGTCTACTAGGATAAGTATCAAATCACATATATTGCATCTTATCAATCTATCATTGTGCGAGGTATAGACTGAAAAGCCTTGTGTGTGGATTATAACATGGTCGCCATAGTTATATAAGACTCGAGCCTTGTCCACTACGCCATCCAGAATATCATCTACAATAGCCAAAATATTCTATACTCCATTTCTTAGCCCCAGGAAGTGTAAAAGTCGCCTTTCTTGGTGCAGACTTCACTCTCATCATGGCTTCAACATTCAAAGCGATCTGGGCTCGAGCAGAAGCCTCTTCTAATGGGCACGCAACCAACAGCACCAGCACGAGTTCTGGTGGCCATGGCGGTGGGATGAGCCAAGCAGATCTAGCAGCACTTCGAGAATGGATGTCTGAAGTCAACGCTGATCTGATAAGATGGTACGGCCTGAGCTTAGGTGTCTTGATATTTTTCTTCATTTTTTTCCACGTCTCGAGGACATTCATGCATCTTCAAGGCCGAAGAGGCGTTATGGGAAGGATGGTTGCAGCACCGTTTAGGTTCGTCTCCAAGGCTTTTTTGCTATCCGAATTCGTTTATACTGACTATTTTCAAAGAACTTTCCGAAAGTTTGCTCTCATGAAAATGCCAAAGTTCACGTCAAATGGCCACTTTTCATTAATAGCTGTCTATACTGGCTTGAATATTTTCTTTGCACTGTATCGTACACGCTTTGGGGGCGCGTACGGCACCGGCTTCATCGCAAAGAGATGCGCATGGTAAGGTTCTGTTTTGGGATTCGCTGTTGTTGGCCCTCGATGACTAACTTATTGTCCATCCATATAGGCTGGCTCTTTGTAATTTGGGTATGGTTTTTCTGTTGGCTATGAAGAACAATCCTATTGCTTTCCTTACAGGCTATTCGCACGAAAGACTTAACGTCCTCCATCGGTGGGCGGGGCGATTTGTCTGGGTCCAGGCATCTATTCACGTTTGGTATGCTTCTTGATTATAGCTGTTGCTGAATTCCCCTTGGCAATTTAAATTCTAACATCACTTTAAAAATACAGTCTTTACCTTTACAGCTGGACTAAAAGCAAATTGTTGCCAGCACGTTTCCGTGGAGTAGATGCTTCATATCGTGCGGGCCTTACTGCCTGGATACTTTTTACCATATTGTTCCTGTGCTCCTTTTCAATCATTCGTCGGAGAGCATACGAATACTTTTTTATCATACACATTTCTTGTGCCCTTGGCGCAGTCATTGCTCTTGGCTTTCATGAGCCGACAACCTATGGCATGGTACTTTACTTGGTTGGCTCCTTGTGGGTCTTTGACCGCTTGGTTCGATTCTTCCGTGGCCTGCATTATAGCAAAGGGACAAAGGCAACAATTTATCCTTTACCTGGCGACGCTGTCAAGGTCGTTCTTAACAAGACTGCAACCTTCCAGCCTGCGTCTCATGGATTCATCAATATACCATCCTTGAAACTGTTTCAGAGTCATCCGTTCACCATCTCTTCTGCCGACTCTCTCGAATTCATTATCCGTGCCCAAAGAGGATTCACTCGCAAGCTATACGACAGAGCAGTCAAGAATCCTGGAGAGTCTCTCAAATGTTATTTCGATGGTCCTTATGGCAATGTTCCGGATTATCGTCGCATGAATCGAGTTATTCTTATTGCCGGCGGTAGCGGTGGTTCCTTTTCTTTTGCAATCGCTACAGACATTATACGAAATCTTAGTAGATGCTGTGTGGAAAGCATCGACTTTGTTTGGGTTATCCGAGAAAAATGTAGGCTCTATCCTCGACTTGTCCATCACGTCTGGATTTTTAATCACTAACCTTGAATCACAGCACATACCAAGTGGTTTGAGAAGGAATTGGAAGAACTCAAAAATAGTCCGATCGTTAATCTTCGGATTTTTGTCACCCGTGAGGCCTCGGACTTAGTCAATACACACCCAGAGTCTCCAACAAACGCAACAGCAGAAGATCTTCAGGGCTCCTTGCCGGTCCAAGATAGCACGGAATCCGGCTTGACAATAGATGAGAAACCTGGCAGTTCCTCACTAGATTCACGAGATATCCTTAATCTTCCGGAGAAGGCACTAGAGCTAGCCATCGATACTCGAGTTCAAGAGATGTCAAGGAGTGGTTCGAATGGAACTCTCAGCCGGGACTACTTTGAGTTTGGACGTCCGGATATGAATGCTATTGTGAAAGAAGCGGCAAGAAACGCCAGCCAGCATGATTTGATCGCTGTTGGTGCCTGTGGCCCTACTCAGCTCATGCGGTGTGCTCGTAACGCAACAGCAACCGTTATTACCGCTGGCGGGCCGAGTATTTCTCTGCACTGTGAACAGTTCGGATGGGGCTAAGAAGATTTTTTTTGTAGGGGGGGTTATAATGGAAAAGGCTAGGATGGTCCCTCATTCTCTTTTTTCTCATTTCAACTCTTTCCTATGCATTGCGTCTGTATTAATTTGCATTTTCAAGGTTTACGGAGTCATTGCTTGTTTTGACTTTTTTGTTGGGTAGGCAAAGGAAATAGATCTCGAATTTTACTAATACTCCGTCGCATCTACGTGCATATACCCAAATCAACGTATATAAACACTCGCTTATACCCAATAGGAGTTCCATTATCATATTTACAGTCTTATGAATGAACAATCTGAAACTTTCCCGCCGTATTTTGAAATTTCCAATACTGCAGCATTTGTTCTCAATTTCTTGGCCGAAGCTTCCACTTCCAGAAAATGCAACAAAGGCGCCAAATCAAACACCCTGATATGAATGCAATGATGATCTGATCTGGCCTAACAAGGGTGAGTGAAATCGTACGGCTCATGATCTTTTGCCGCTTTAGCCGGACGGTATCCCGACAGCTTGGTGTATTGGTATTGCAAGGAACTCTCCTGCAACACATACAAGGCAGGCCGCAAATCCGAAAGTGGTGACGTTAAGATCTCCTCCAAACTGCCAAATGCTGGAATATGCATTGCGTAACCCGCGGACGAAAGAGCATCTGACTAAGTGATGATGAAAGCTGCTCACGCTCACATCAAATCCGAACAATCCATGTCAATGTGGGTGCCGGGGGTCCTGTAAAAGGCGAGGATGCTGGCGAGCGCGAGCTGATCTAGGTTCGGGTATTCCAAGCCACAGAATTTGCGAACTGCGCAAATTGATTGTCTATTATTCTCCGCCCGGATGGATACTCCGACTAGGACAAGCTCTCTCCATCTTCCGACAGGGGATACTTTCCATTTTCCTTGTACTACCACATCCTCAGCGTCGATTTTGAAACGTGCTGGTCGTCCTACCCGGGGGCGAATCCGGGTCACATTCTCTAACATTTTCGGTAGGACCTTCTTAGTGCCCGAGTGACTCCACAAAGCAATTGGGAGCACAAGTTCAATAGTATTAGTATCTTAGATAGCAGTGGAGAAAAAAAGCTTGTCTCAAGATAGCATGGGTTTGTGGCATCTAACGCAATGTGCTGACGCCCCACGTGGCTATTTGTCGGCCGTAAGGCGTTGAAGATGCGGGACACAGAATCTTCCGTAGTTTAGCCGCAGGGGAGCGCTTGCAGGTGAGAAAGGGTGTATCGTGTGAGATAAATTTTGTAAATTTCTATCAGATTCTAGACTCTTTTTTGTTGGTGGAGATAATTTAAACTAGAAAGTATGGCTTGAATCTAGATGCGTGCCATTGCTAAGGTTTCCTACCTTGCCCTTTACCTTGCAATCGGAGATGTCCGTGATATCGAGTTGCCAAAGCTCTGCAAAGTTGCGAGTAGGTGCAATTAATCACCTATTAGACAGAGAATTTACATGGTAAATCACGCTGAGAATACTCGAAAAGAAAAAATGACAAATAACGCTGTGTTTCTCCTGAAAATGGGAAAAGCTTTCGCTTTTTCCAATATTATCATATTTACGACAATGGCTGTTGGAAAACAAACGGTACCCTCCTCCATGCACAAAGAAATCTGCACCGTTATGAATTACACCCGAAATGAGACGATATCTTGGCCGAGAGTAATTTGGCCGTGCACTTTAGTCCTTCTGCGAGAAATCTAACGCAGGGGAGAAAAAGGAACTAAAGACTATTTTTACTTCTTCCTTTTCTTCTGATGGCTTATTTCCGATATCAGTTGATTTCGGCTTGAAAATTATACCGATTTATAGTATGGACTATGGTGTTATTGATCGTGGCCCAACTACCCTTTCAACCTCTATCCACTATTCAACTCCTGTACGCCGACTAGGGATCACTGTCAGCCGTATACCTCATCGAGTATAACGGCTTGGTGACACAAAAAGATAAGCTTAATACTCTATGCAATCACAGAAACTTTAATCTCGGGTATCACAGTATATTTCCATGGAAATAGCAAACTAGGGTCTAAATTTGGTCAAGAGCCTTCAAGGAGCGAAATTCGAAAGAGCAGCCGAAACTCTCAACCTCAACATTATCCCTATCTTCTCGACGCAGGAGGTCGTTCTGAAGCAGCCTAGATCTTAGGCGCTTTCCAGTTGTTTCCCCTCTCCTTGTGGAAATCTTCCACCCATCCGCCGACAACTTCAATCTGCAGCTTGTGGACGTTCTGGATCCTCTCCGGCTCCTTGGAAATATCCCCCAGTCCGTTCTCATCATTGTGGTGCCAGGATTCTGTTATCAAAACACTCAACTTGTCATCACGATCTTTCTGTGGAGAATGCAGGCTATGGGCTGTGGCATACAACCATGGGTCATGTGTACCATCGATATACATTAGCCGTGGCGCTGTTAGGTTGAAACCGCCGTACTTGAGCACTTTAGAGCTATCGATTACGAAATTGGACGCTGGAAGATCGTCAGTTGAAGGTAAACAGAGTCAGAGCCAGTGCAGGTTGGGAGACATACGAAAACCAAAAGTGTACTCGCAAAGCCGGCGGAGATACGGGAGGTCAACAATACGGGGCATGAGGGTAGGAAAGCCGGTTGGGGCACCAGGAATGAGATATCCCCACTGCATTGGAGCAACTGTCAGCGCTGCAATCGATCCGAAAAAAAAAAAAAAAAGACCCACGATAGTCACATACCTCGGTACAAACCTGCCATGACCACAACTTCCAACTGTCGCTCAAACTTGTCCCCTGGAAGCCCGCCGCGTCCCCAGTGCCTATGCACTGGGTCACATTTCCATCTCCGCAGCTACTCCGCAGCGAACGTCTTGTCCACCGCGCAAAATTTTGGATTCCAGTCTCCAAGTCCACGAATTCTCTTCCGTCGAGTACTTTCTCCCCAAAATAACCTTCATTCAGCCCGTCCGTTATGTTTGCACAAAACTTGTCCCAGCTCTTCGCTCCACTTAGGGTCTTATCCCAATTCCCGTCCTGCCATATGGAGAGTACGCCGAAGATGTATTGAGCGGCATCACGATCCGCTACACCCGTCACTCCGAAAAGTTTCTTGAAGTCCTGCCAGGTCTGTCCGCCGTTGCTGCTATAATCGTCGACCCGTTTCGCGGTTTCCTGTAGAATGGCAATACAAATCGGATCACCATGCAGCCTCACTGGTTCGTTGTACTCCCAAAAGTTCTCTCCAGCCCACACAACAGCACTGGAAGCCAGAGAACCGTAGTAAACCTTTGGATACTCTATTTGCAAGAAGGCAGATTTAGAGCCAGCGTATGATCCTCCGTAACTGATAAACGGTGTTTTAGAGGGTTGTATTTGCGAAAAGTTGCCAGGCATCTCTTTATACAAATTCTTAGCAAAATACGCGTTATCGGCCAAGCTCTGCGCTGTGGTCAAGTACTTCAACGACTCGTTCGTCAGGTTTTGAGTGACATAGCTCTGTCCGTAATAGCGATGTTCGAGTATTACCCCGATCCCGCCCAGATACTCGGTTAGGTAGCGACCAACACCGGTTTGCATGTACGGGATTCTTCCAGCACCACTGGTCTCACCGCCCTCGAGGACGATAACTGGACCGCCTGGTTTGTAGAACTGGGTGTTGATCCAATAGCGTTGTCGGAATGTGTTGTTACTGGAAGGGTTGAAGTGGTCTGTCTTTTGAGGAAACCATTTCAAGGTGTATGTGATATTGGAAGCTTCTGTGGCAAGATTCACACGTCTACAATGCTCAAGATGATAACAGTCAGCCTGGAAGCCGGTTAGTGGTGGGGTGATAGCGAGGGCTAGCAACCTTTCGGTTTCGATGCGAATGGCTTCTTCCTGGTGTTTGCGTAATCCGGGAGGTTGGAAGGAGAGTCGATATCGCGGAAAGTCGTCAACAGGCTGGGCCACCACAAGCCCGGAAGCGAGCGCCACGACCGCTGCACAAAGGTTTCCTCCACGCATTTTCAGAGTACCGAGCCAGTTAAGGAGGGACGAAGAGGATGGTAAAGCGAGAGGAGGAGGAGGAGGAGAGGGAGGAGAATAAGACCATCGCGCAGCAGAACCCGGAGAATTATACCATCGGATCTTTTCCCTCGAAAATCATAAATCTAGACCTGCCCTGGCCAACCTCTCATGCGATTACATGCATCAGACTGCGGGCCCGAGATCGAGCCTAACCCACGCAGGGCGCCATGTTCGCGTGAGGAAAGTGGGTCTCCGTATTACATACCACACCATGCAGGCTAGCGATCAAGAATCCCGCAGCTTGGTACACAAAGGGAAACTGCAGTGCGTATCTTGCCTGAATACCGATCGCGAATCCCGTCATGTGTCTGTTCAGTTTCTCATCCTAGCCCAGTTTGAGCAGTAGTTTCTTGTTTAGACAAGATTCTTGGCAAGGCCGACAACAATACCATGGGCACGATCGATGGAACCTTGAGATAATTATCACACAGCTCAACTTTATCAAGAAGCCTGCACCATGCTTTACGAGACGAACAGGATGCCTAGATATGCGACATGTAACGGGCTGAGTACGTGATTATATTTCGTATAGTATACATTAAACATTATTTCATATATTGACACATCTCAAGCTAATTGGAAATTAACCGCAATCAAACACAGACCCAACACAAGGTTAACGGTTTCTGCCCATCACTTAGGTGGGACAAGTGTTAACGTAGGCGGAAGCAGGAAGTCTCGAGTTGGAGTAGGTGTACGAGTTGGCGACCTTGTAGACACCGTCGCTTCTGGTCTGACCACCATTGGTAGCGTAGCTGTTGTCCCAGGTGACAGAGTACAGAGTGCAAGTCAACCCTTGTGCTTTTCCATCCTTGAGAACGACGTAAGCATCGAAGAAATTCTACAATAAAGTCCAGTTAGTATGACAGAAAATAAAATAGAGACTAATATTGAACTTCAGGAGTAGTTGACTCACGCAAGCTTTATAGGAGCATGGAGTGCTCTCGTGGTGTCTCGAGTTATACGCCGACTGCGCATCACAAGCGGTAGCGCACACCGCTGGCTCAAAGTAATCCACGTTGACGTCGCCGCTTGGATAGCTCTTCACGCCCATATAGGTGTTATCACCATTCAGTAATGGTGCGTTGATGCTTCCGTACAGGTTCTGTCCAGCGGTGGTAAAGTTGGCGATGTTGGAAGCCGCATACGGTTTGACATAGCCCACCGAAGCTGCGAGGACAACCTTGAAATCCTTTCGGGTTTCACCGGTGTTATCGGCTGCGCCGGCAAGGAATGGGAAGCTCCAGAGTGTGCATTTATAGTTGGTGATCGGAGATGGATTGGGGCATCCGACACCGGGATCCAGAGAAGGATCGCGCTCGACGTAGAGGTTGAAACCCAGGCATTGAGGCTTGTTATCGCAGTAGTTCTTGCAGGTTTCAATGCTATAAGAGCTGATGGTTTGAAGCCCACGGTATCCGATTTGGTTTACGCTGCCCGTCAAGCCGTCAAAGACCTTGGTGTAAGCGCCGACAGTGGATGGATTGGTAGCCGGGTATGCCTCGGCGACAGCTGATTGCCATGGAACAGGGTCAAGGTTAAACTGCGGCCCGCTATTCGGGCGCTGAGGAGCACAGTCGCCGGGTTCACGCTTAAGGACGTTGCGACGGGATTTCTTGGTAGGTGTCGCAGGGTCAGACTTGATGTCATTCGTGACGTCGCTAATAGACGGCTTGGAAACTGGAATGGACTCCTTGGTGGTACCGAATTCTGGACCAGTAGACAAGTCATCAGTCGAGAAGTCGAGACTAGAGAAATCGACATCCTGAGGAGCGGGAGCAGGCGCGGGCGCCGCCAAAGTAGAAGCAGCCAGAACCGCGAGAATGAGTACGGATTTCATTTTGGAAATAAGAATAACAAGATGCTCAAATAAAGAGATCCCTGGTGGAACGAGTGACTTCCTTCGCTTCGATATCCGGGTAACGAATGTGGTTTGTGTAACCGGCAGCCGTCAAGAAAGATGCCTGGAGAAGATGAATATTGCAATGATCTTCGTACCACCCCATGAGGAGACGGAGACAGGTATTTATCATATTTCTTATATGCTACATTCCCGGGCATAATTTGGCCGAGTTATTATCTACAATTACAATACCACGGTACCCACTGCGCTCACGAAAGTTTTCTTGTGGGTCCCCTTTTGCTCATTATCCCACCCAATGTTCAAACCGAAAGAACGCCACCACGATGATAAGAGTTCTAGACTAAGCAATTTTTGGATTGCATTTTCGTCAGTACGCGCTCTTTAATTGAGAAAACCCAAATGTCAAAAAAAAAACTTTAAAAGGGAGTTCGGCGAAATCAACCGTTAACCGATTGCATTGTAAAGGTGGGATTAAATTAGATGCTGCATGATGGGACCGGGGTTAACCCATCGATATTTCGACGGCCGCGCCCAAAAATGATAAGGTGTTGTTGCCGTGTGAGCTTTTGCGCAGCGCGCAACCAATCGGCTTGTTCCAGGACTAGAGAAAACAACCCTTTCGGATGTGCCTGTCGATCGAAGAATGGAGTTCTGTGCGCCATTCACGCCTGGTGCAATTGTGGCCTTAGCTTTGTCGATGCACGGAGAAGGAGTGTGCTGTCTAATGCATTGCAGGTTGCATTTCAACGAAGAATTCTCGAGTATGCCTCGTATCAGTGGCCTGACTGTAACCCAGGTCGACCCAGTCAAGTCTATAGTCTCCGATAATATAATATAATATAACATGTCAATGTTATATTTGGTTTCTCCCAGCGCACGGCAAATCAAACGTTTTTGCTTGCCGAGATTTAGAAAACGTGAAGAAAACCCTATAGTTTTCTGTACTAAGCGGAAAATACTAGATGAAAACGAATGTACGTCTTGTTTGGCGCACACATAAATACAAGCAAAAAAATGCTTAGCTTCGAACTTGCAGGTTGACGGGACGGATATTCACTAGTCGCACTTGTGGAGCTATGCAGGTTCCTCCGGAACATTCCGGCGGTTGATGAAGATGCGGAGTCAAATTCAACTTTGCAAAAAAGACCGACTCTTGCGCGAATGGGGAATCAAAAATAGCTTGTTAGGGTACCGCTGGTTTTAAGATCTAGATTTAATTAGTCGGCGCCTCATTCGGAGCAAGCTGACGTGTCCGGACTCGAGGTTATCGATACTTCACGACGAGCTCCACTTTTCACAAACCCGTATCGCTCCCAATGCAAAAGCCGAAATTCAAAGCTAACGAAGTCGTGCAAAGGCCTAGTAGCTTCCTCAATAAGAACGCCCCCCATTTGTCAGCTCCCAATTGAAGCCCGAGCGCCATTGTTGTTGTTCCCTCTATCTTCGCTCAAAGGGGTAATCCGGCTGAGCCAACCGAGCGCAATCTTGAAAAAGAGAAAAAACTCGTGGGGTAATCCAATCGCGAGTGGTCATGCAAGCGCTCAAATATTTTTCGCCAGGGAATCATTGCGCTCGAGTGCGGTGGCTGCAATCCTCAGCCTCCGCATGCATGTAGGTCTCACACTTCTCGCTCAATCGAGACTGCATTTGAATGCTGAATTTTAAATTTCCATGGAGGTTTCGATTCTCAGCCGACCACGATTCCATGGTACTTTTTCGCTTCTGATGCTTGGGTTGCATTCCACTCCAGCTCTAGATTTTGCTCTTATCATTGAGCGATCTAAAAATATGGCAATTTTTTTCCACCCATCACTATTTGGGCTAAATAGCGCAATTGCTTCCCCCTGCGAGTGGCTGAAGGAGCGAAAGCCGAAAAGAGATCAGATAAAAGGACTTGGAGGGTTCGATTCGACTTACGTAAAGTAGCATATATATTAGTATGGAAACCGTCCCTCAGACTCCGGACGCTTTACCTGAGACCGCTCAATTCGGCCCGAGTCCGCTCGAATTTTTTACAGCCTGTCGTTTCCCGACAGAAGCTTATTTCCGCCTAACGACAGAATAATAACGTGACTGAACTATTAACGACCGGGTTTGGAAAGATCAACTAATCTGGATACGACCTGGTCTCGAAGCCAACCCCAATACAATTGTGTGTAACCATCTATCACAACACCACAACACGGTGTGTTGGTTGTAGTGGTTTACCTGCAGCATGATATCAGGCCCGAGAAGCCAATGCGGCACAGCAACAACCTAAGCAACCTCTGAGCGAACGGTTCAGTTCTTGCTCTTCCCCTCACGAGGCTCAATGATTTGGATTCATCGATCATCGCTCTCCCCGATTACGTGGCCATTATGCACTGTTCGGTCAACTTTCCCCCTGTTTAATATCAAGTAGCTGTCACCAGATAGTTGTTCTGACCCAAAGCTCTGTTTGTTTTCGTCCTCCCTTTTCTCGTTGCCCTTTTTTTACCTATAGGAGATTTTAAGCATTGTGAGAACTTCCGAGTGAGGAATTCAAATTTACACAGCGGTTAAAGGCAATTAACTATGCAGCTCTCTCTTTTAATAGTGCAACAGCAGGATATTTGACAATGAGAAAAGTTGTATATATTTCCTTCGAGCTATCTACCGTCTTTCTGAGATGAACCAAACATTATCCAAGCTAAAAACCCTGTCTCAAACCAAATGCGAAATATAACACCATCAAGGTAGATAATAGAAATACATGGATATCCGAAAACAACATGCTAGCCCCTAGAATCTCTCCAGTGCAAAATTTAAAAACGCCCACCCGAGACTATACCACCGACAGGCTTACATTAACCAAGTCGACCGATTTTTAAGAGAAATAAGAACATATAAAGAGAAAAATGGATAAAGAGAACAAGGAGGTAAAGATGTCCGATATTTAAAGAGCACATCGAATTGCTGATAGTTGTCTTTTACAAGCTCTGCTTTTTTGAAGGCCAATGTTTTGTTTTAATTGATTGAAAATATTGGCGCTTCCACACGTTGCGCTCTTCCGTCATCTCATTACGTTCTTGCTGTACTTGTTCCAATTCTGATTTAGTTTGATACAGTTGTTCTCTCAAGTCTTCAATCTCCGATTTTAGCTGGGCGGTACTCTCATGAGGGTAATTTCGGGAAGCTATCACGTTTTTTGTATTTCCTCTTGATGAAGATGATGGTGGTGATTTATCGTCCTGGTGTTGCATGAGAGGCTTGGTCTTAGAAGTAGGAAACAGTGCTACCTGAGCGGAGCCATCGGTTCCTAGCAGCGAGACAATTTGGGTTGGGGCAGGGGCTAGTGTGAGGGCTACAGAGCTTTGCAAGTCTCGAAAGTTAACTCGTTGGCGCTTTTCAGGTCTTTTGGAGGCAACCGGAGCACCAGAATCGATCGCAGGACGCTTAGCTGCGGGTGGGTGTGGGTTTCCGCATGATTTCTCATGGCTCTTAAGATTGTCATATCTCGAAATCGCACGACTACAGCGAGTACAGGTGAAGGCTCGAAGTTTGTGTACGTCTCGCATATGGCTGCCAAGCTTCTTGAGATTTGAGGTAGTATGTGGGCATTTTATACACTCATAAGTCCGTCGACTACCTTTGTGCTGAGGGTTTGTAGGGGAGGGCGATTGTTCAGGGTTTGGAGGGTTTGGAAACGCAGTCGGATCAGTGGTGCTCGGGGTTGAATGAAGATAGGCGACGAAAGATTGTGGTAGCTCGGTCAGAATTGTAGGGTCAGAGGCTTTCGAAGCTAAGGCGGGTTCTGTTGGGTTCGTGGAGTTGGGTGTTGTTGCGTCGGAGAACAAGGCTGGGGTCGCATGACATAGGTCGAGAGTGGGTGGGCTAGCGACTGTAGAACGGATTTTGTCTTGAGAAAGGGTAGTCTCGGTGGGAATAGTAGGCGACCTGTGGGAAGCAGCTGAGGGCTCTATGTAAAAAGCGAACAAGCATAGGTGTAAGAGAGCTAGTTAACTGCTTGAGCGGCAGCCTGAGATGGAATGTACCTTGAGAGTTCGCGAGTTGAGGCTCAGGGATTCCTAAGAAGTTGAAGAAAGCATCGACTGTTCAGAATGCCTTAGCATGATTTCTTAACTACCTTTGCTTTGCGCTTGAATACATACAATCCTTTCCCTCTGCGCTGAGCGGGTGGTTCGCAGTGTCGCTGAGATAATCGTTCCCCATAAAAGCGTCGTCAATCAAGGGAAACGGCTGGGTTCGCATCTGAGATTGAGAGACGGCCATAGCTTGTTCGAGTATTTCTAGTTCAGAGTGGCTAAAGGCAAGCGGGAATGTTCGGAGTTGAAATTGTTGGCTTCAAGCATTGAAGTTTTTCTCGGAAGGTCATGAAGCAAGGGGGGAGCGGGCGAAGTTCAGGTTTGTGAAGATTCGACGAGCTTGGTCAGTGCCGAACAGTCAGGGCGGAAGGTGGTGGTGGTGAGAGCAGGACAACACGAGAAAATGTGTTGTGGATTGGCTCAACACATTGTGTTGTTTCTCTGAATTGCTTTTTGTCCAACTTCGGCAAAAGAGCCTCGAGCGCCAAGAGTGTTTCACCTGCCAGGCCCCCTTCGTTCGCCATCCCCGTCGGCGACCAAGGTGTTGCGTAGGACTGATAGACTTTGTGGAAGCGGGGGACGGTTGTCCCGTTACCAGCCAAAAACTTCAGTTGCTTTAGTCGGCCTTCGAGACAGCGCAAAACTGCCTTCTTGGTCCACGGATTCCCAAAGTCCTCTCTCTCAGCTTCGCCAGCTTCATTCTCTGGACTAAATAGCAGCTCGATTAGTCCCGTTTGTACGCTATGCTGAGATATAAGATATGTAGCTGTAGTATGGTCTCGCGAGCCAGGCAACAAAAATATCGTCCGGACCGGCATCTGGCAACCGAGAATTTGATGTCTTCGAGTCCGACTTGATTCTTAGCAGTTTCCGGTTCTCCATTTTGCCTACTGTCAAAGATGTTGCGGATACCACGGGTCGCCGCTCTCTTTCTACGCTCTCAGGGTCGATGTGTTTTCAGAAAAGAGAGTCCAACTCGTTTTGATGTGATTTCTGTTCCGCATTTCTGCATTGTTCATTGGGTGTATAAGATTCGAAAGGCGGAAAAGGATTAGAAAGATTAGAAAGGTGGAAAAAGGTGGAAAAAGGTGAAAAAAGGTGAAAAAAGGGTTCTTAAGACTAAGATCCAGCTGCTTTTTGAAAACATCAAGGACGATTGCAAGCTGAGGCTCAAAATAAAGGTTTACGAAAACGAGGAGCCTATTTCAGATTGCAGAACCGGAACTGCGGAGCTGCAGTATAGCGAAAGTGCAGAACAGCGGAATTTGGCGTAATTACGGCGCAGCAGCAGGGTGACATATTCGCCACCCAAGTTCAGGATTTCAGCTCAGGATTGAAAATTCAGGATTCAGGATTCAGGACTTGGTGCTTTCCTAGCCGTAATGTATTGCACGATCGTATGATAGACAAGAATTCCTAACATAACAAAACTCTTCCTTCCCATCCTGTGTTGTCGTGTTGTTGGGCGTCAACCAAACCGGCCGAATTGCTCGAATTAAGACAACGAGTCGCAGGCTGGTCTCGTCAATGGCCTACAACTGAAATCCGCGGAATTTTTGCTATGAAGCAAACTGAGACAACATCCATCTATTTGACCCATCTATCTCACAGTTCAGAATATTCGAATCGAGGCCTGGTTTTAAAAAAGAAAATAATTGTTCATATCCGTACCAGTCGCTACTGAGGCCTACACACATGTCGGCCATTTAGCATACGGAACTCGTGGGTTTCTTGGAGTCAACCCCTTGGAATTGTTTCTCGATGAACCTCACTGGCTTGGTTTGCGTAATTTGGTGTAAATGCCAGCATAGAATCTTCATATCTGTATATATACATTTCAACCGTGCGGAATTCATCTAGATATCTTACTCTATTTCCACTCGGCTTGATAACTTTCCTCAAAACAATTTATTGTATTTATATATAGATAGAAGTCTTCGGTTGATTAAAGGCACCACAGGGATCTACTATTATTGAAAAGGACCTGCTCAATTATCAAAGCATGCTGTGTATACACGCGTTCATGCAATATCCTATATATCGCTATCAGCCCATCCTATGGTTCGCATCGGATGCATCCGGAAACTCCTAATCCAACCCTGCAGTGTTGTACAGCGAGAACTGCACTTAAAGGACAGGCTGGAAATCCCCGATGCTCCATACGGAAACTCTGCCAGCCCTGGTGAAAAAGAAAAGCTAAAAGATAGATCAATCATCAAGAAAAAAAATGTGTCAAGAGAAATGTTAGTTCTCACTGGCTAGGTTTGGGGTTGTCGCGCAATAGTGTTTTCAGGGCCAGTATCTCCAAGTCCAGTTTGGCTATTTTTGAGTTCAGTTTGGCCTGTTCCCTTGACTTTTCCAATTTGCGTTCGCGATATTTTTTCTTCAAAAGATGGAATTGGACCTTCCAGATCTTGGATTCATCGCATGCTTTGGTCTTTTCCTCTTTCAAGGTCTCCATTTCTTGGTCGAGGCCATTAGAGTCACGATTGTTGGGGCGCCGGCTATCAGGGTCATTGGGATTGCTGCCTCCAGATGGTCCAGAGTCTCCAGGTTCCGCAGGTTTAGGATACCGGTTTTCCTTGGTAAAATCGATAAAATTTGCTGTATCGGCACTCCAGGGTTCTTCAGATCTCGATGGAGATCTGGTCTGCGAAGGATTTGGCGCCTGGTTGGGTGACTTAAAAGTTCCGGAGGAAGAGGGTTGCGTTGAAACACTTACGCGATGTCGTTTTTCTGGCCGGGGTGTCGTTGTATGCTTTTGTGGGGAGATTATAGAAGCGGAAGAACGTTTCCTGGGCTGTCTTTCTTTTCCGGGTCCTTTGCAACTGGTTTTCAGATGTTGTTTCAAGTTATCAAACCTCGTTAGTGGAGCCCCGCAGCGTTCACAGTTGAAAGCCGCCTTCCCGTGGATATCCAAGCAGTGAGAACCGAACTCCCTCTGGTTTGTAAAAGTTTCCGGGCATGTGGTGCATGGATAGGTTGTGGAACCTCTACCTTTCCGCCGACCTTGGGTAGTTTTAGCTGGTAAGGAATGGTTTGTATCCGGCGATTCTGGGGGATCATCGGTCGAACTAGTCGATGAGGCGAAGGATAGAGGACCATTCTGGTTATCCTGTTGCAGGGGATTCCGGGAAACTCTTGTGCGAGATCGAGATAGAGATCTCGAAATAGGCCTGATCACATGACTAGGCTTCGAAAGCGGACTGGCTGGCATCCCTATCCCCGGTATGAAGACTGTGTGTTGCGAGAGAGCACCCTCATAGGGTGCGCGTGTATCTGGGCATGGGCGAGCCGGATGGTTAGACACGGAATCCTGAGCATCTATACCTCTTGAAGTAAAAGATGGGTTTCAGATCATGGTATCAGCAAGCTTCTAGCTACTTCGGTACCAAGTTGGGAAGTTTAATCGCCAAAACCATACCCAACATAGGAAGTTGGACGTCGACTTCAGAGTATTCGAAGTATGATAACCAGCTACAGTCACTCCCAACGCTATCGCTCGGATTGCTTTGAGGGTCGTCTATATTTCAATCAATCGGCAAGGTTTGTTAGTCGATATATTGAGGCATAGTAGGTTTTCATCATAGTTTTATTAGTCTTCGGAGCTGGAGCCCGAGTCGTGGATTGGCGAGGCTGCGCTTACCATCGTGAGTTGCTTCAGCATGTGAAGAGCTGTTGACGTTGGTATCCATCTCTTAGATCTAAACTATAAGTAGCAATATGGTATAAACTTAGATTTTGATATTTTTCTCGGAAGATAATGAGTTCTGATGTTTCGTATTGAATTGTTTCAATTTTAGATCTACAATGGAAAGGGGACGAGGAAGTTCCGAGACCTCATTCAAGATAGGCATTTAATTAAGGCGTCCTACAAGTCTACAGCCTGGTGTATGCGTCGGCACCTGCATTGGCCTGCGTGGTCTGGTCTCGTCCTTTCCTTATAGCCAGGCTTTTAGTATTTTCCTTGTATTTTTTAGCGCCAAGCATCCCTCCAATATTTGAATAGCAGCCCCGGCGGGGTTAGGCTTTAAGTACAAGCAAAACTCGCGAAAGAAAAAGGCGAGACCATTATCTAACTATTTAGAGCGCATGTAATGGTCTCAAGTACGAGCCGAACCTGTGTCGCTTAGATATAGATGATAGTGAGACTTACTTGGGACCACTTGCTATTCATTGATGAGCCAGCAACTTTGTTCTTAACCATATAATGGTTTTCACTAGGGGGGAGGAGATAAAATAAAAAAACAAAACAGAAGGTTTACAAAGAATGGCCGGTTGTGATGTCACAATAAATGGATGAAACCGCAAGTACAAGTTGAAGCAATTTATATGCACAGAGTTCAGTACCATTCTATCTCTAAGGACATACTAGCCAGAGTGCTGTTGTGCATTCACATTCACCTTTATTCCAGAAAAGCTGGGAAGCTATCCCCATTATAACCGCGGAATCATATCTCTATGCCCGAGATAATCAATTTGAAAATCAACTGGCGATTCGGCGTATGGGAATATCCCTTTATGGAAAATTTAGATGGTCGTATGGCTCGCATGATCTATACTTTTACCAAGTAATGAATACTAGACCATTCGGCCTCCGAAATATTAGGGTCCCTATTGTAGTAGTTAGAATTTGAGATTTCAAACTTATATTTAGGCAAATACATGAAGAATACTTACAAACTCTTCAGTCAAGTCGGACGAACACTGGACTCTAACGGGATCTGAACGACGACCGGTCTTGAAGCTATATACTAATGAATCGGTATTACACATTGCTAATGAACATGAACCCGGGAATCCGCTATATTTAAAGGGAAACCTTTGAATAACCAGCTGGGTTTCTTGAAGATTTTGACAATTGAAGATTTCCCGTAGAGGCAAAAAGAACATGCAGCAGAGCCTCATCGACTTCCAAATGACAATATGACCCGCCTCGAAAATTCACTTGTTCGCATCGTTCGGTGACTGACTGAACCAGCAATACAACACAGGGCTCCTAGGATTTAATATTTTTGGATTTTCCTGTGGCCTTTTCGTGTTGTCGTACGACAATATCTTTGGTCCTGTGTTGGGTCTTGGCAGGCTTTGCGCCACAATTCATAGAGTCCTGTTTCGAGAACTAGAGTCTCGTGGCGTATATTATATGAACGGTGCTGTTATTTGAATACCTAGACACGAGCAAGTGGCACAGCCACGGTCGGTAGCGAGACTAGATAGGAGTTTCAAGAGACTACCACTGAAACATGGACGGATTGTGGTCCTGAGAATCAAGGTTTCCACAGTGCTACTTGTTAAGGAGTTGCGTCTGGTCTAGAATTGCGGACATAACCTGTAGCAAACGAAGATACAAGTCAGCTTTATATAGTCCGGTCCTCTTTAACCTGTCACCTTTAAATCCTCGTTTGGAATATGTCATGCTGAAGATACCTCGCGGTTTATAGTTTTGTGCGGAAAAGGTGCTTGTTCGAATCCTGGGGGTGTTTATCTGAGATCGCACGTCTGGGGGCATAACAATTGCCTCGCACTAACTATGTAGCCTGTGATACGAGGTCAAGGATTTTTCTTGGCTGGACAAGTATACCCGTGCCCGGACACCTTATTTGGGTAAATCTAATCAGATGTTGTTACTTATTTGCCAAACAAGGCCTTAAAAAGAAAATGAATATCCATTAACATTTCATTTGCGCCACCTTTAATTCCTGGATATAAATACAAAATCCCATAAACTCCGTCGCCCAGGCCCGCCCGCTTCCTATATCTAATATTGAACATATATGACATGATGAAATAAGAAAAATGAGCAAACGCTCTTCAGATGCTGCTGCTAATCGCTGAACTCTATCGTCATCCACTCATAGCTGAAGTTGGTTAATTAACCAAGACTTGGAACGTTCTCTAAATCTCTTATCCTCTCTTGTAATCTAGCAACTTCATTTTGTAATTCTTTCTTTTCATTTAAAAACTTACTGCTGTCCTGGAATAATTTGCTATACTCTTGAAATAGCTTTTGATATCGTTCTTCCCAGAAATTACGCTCGTAGGTGAGCGTTTCTAAGCTCCCCCCTAGATCCATGGCATTATAGGGGCTCTCAGTATGTCTATTCGCGAGATGAACACCGCTATCTTCTGTATGCTGCGTAGTCGAACAACTTCCTTTTTGTAACTCTGGTGAAATAGCCGGTTCTGTGTCACGTGATCCATATAACAAAGCTTCCTTATTCGGATTCGGAATCAGTTCTGGGGGATGTAGTTTGGGTTTCGTGGTTGCATGCCGCATATTTCTTATATTGATTCGGCGTCTTCTGTGGTTCCGGGGTAGAGTAGGCTTCCCTGGCGAAGGAATAGGAGGAGCGCGGGGAGGAGAAGGAGTTTTGGGGGATGTTTGCGGCACAAGGGCTTTGCAAGTCTTACGGTGAGTCTGCAGGTTATCATGCCTTGTAGTGTGGGTACCACAGGCTTCACACTGGAATCCTGGTATATGGTGATCGTCAACCATATGGTCACCATACTTCTTACGGCTGGTAAAGCTTTGTGAGCATATGGTGCATGGGTACAGAGCAGAGCGTCTGGGTCTTCGGCAGCTAAGAAGACCTACTGAGGCCTGCTCTATGTCGGAATAGCTTCCTTCAGATGGTTGCTCATTCCGAGTGGGGGTTGGTAGGGGACCGGCAGTGGCAGGTCCCCTCGCCTCAGTTCTTGATCGGGGAGTTTTCGGGAGGCCTGGGTCAAGGCGAAGCGGGCTCGTGTATGTAGTTGTATTGTTTGAATCTTGAGAGATTGTGATACTTAGCAATTAACTAATTACAGGAATTTTTTCGTAATATTGGATTGATAGTGAACTTACCCCATACAAAAGACTGGGGATCATTAAGACTGAAAAACGAAAGATCTGGGGTAGCTGCAGCGTCCAAGTCGGCATCGTAACTAGCATTATATGGTACAGTTGTATCTATAGGACAAACTTCCGCGGATCACTATGGTCAGTAGCTAAAGCTTAATCAGGGCGCCGGGCAAACTTGACCGAATAAGTTGTATCTGGTATCAAGTTCATGTTATCTGCCTACCATTACAATCGTTCAAGTTGGCTGTTCCGTCGGTAAGGTAATCGTAATCATTATCAAAAAAAGACTCCATTTATATTCCACGGGCGCTATGCTATGGGGGGGAGACTCGAGAGCAAAGAAGATAAATAAGAGCTAAATAGGTACGTATATAAATGCAGAAGCACATGAACATTGAAATCTTACAGTATAAATGGTTAAGTTTTAAATTTACATTATAACGGCAATTTCATGGATTGGAATTCACCAAGGCTACCGGATTTGAAAGAGGCCTTAAGCCTTCCGAGCCTTAAACCTTCCGAGCCTTATTCCTTTTCCAGCCACGTCTAGGCGCCAAGGTCTCCTCAACTAGGCCCTCCCCGCGCACCCGAATTTGGGGGCCGAACGTACTTCGATTAAATGCAGCCAGTAAAAGCTAATTACACCGCGTGAACTTCGCGAACCTACTGATGAAGACTCGATATTATCTTCCATAGATCAATCTTGGCCGAAGGTATAATAGACTGCTCGGTCGCGTTGTCTTATCCCCAATCTCTAGAATGCAACGCCGAAAATCGCAGCCAGGTTGTTGGATTACAGCATTATTTCGAGGCGTCGAGCTCGTTTCGCGACAATTTTAATTTGACTCGAACAAGACATCGCCAACATCCCCGACTTTGTCCATGCTGGCATATACCTGTTGGGAGAGCTAGAGTATGAAAAAGAGGCTTGAGATTCTAGAATAAAATGCTTACCTTCTTCCGTAAAAAACCAAATGCTGATACCGGCTTGGTTCTATAGATCTCTGCGGCATTGGAATTGATTTCGAGGCTACCGTCCGAAGAAGATATCTGGTCTTTTTTATCAAATTAGCAAGGTGGTTTTGGCAATCGATATGTGTTGAAAGCATACAGACTTTAGGGCATATTAGTCTGGCAACATTGCGAGTCCAAGCATATTAATTTTGAAGTCGCGGAAGACACAAGCAAAGAACGTTGTTCCCGGTTCGGAGGAAGAGTCAAGTCTCGTGTCCAGACTTCTGTTGTGCGGCCACCAAAAATTGTTGGATACTTTCGAGGAAGGAAGGGTTGTTTACGAGACTAGACATAGACTAGACATCCTATATATATATAACTTTGCGAGACCAGACATCCTCTATATTTATAAAAAAGGTAAATCTCGATGTTGTAACATTGGGCTCGAGGAATTCTAGGGATCTCTGGATAACCACAGTATCCTGTGGAGGATAGGCGCGCATGCCCTGAAGTCCACCTGGCGCAAGACATCCTGTGTTGTCCTGTGTTGGTCCTGTGTTGGTCCTGTGGGATCCAATGTGCTCTAGACCAGTTTTGTGTTGAACCTGCGTTGAACCTGCGTTGAACCTGCACGAAGATATGAGGTGCCTCACTCCTAACTAATGGCCCATCATTAGGCTTACAGGCCTAGTGTAACCCAACCTTCCACGAATAACGCCTTGAATATTGTTCGACTAATTGCTATCGAAACGGTGAAGTATACTAGTCTGAGCATTAGCAAATAAACGACATGAGCAAGATGACTCATTTCAAGTTTCCTTTTCCTCTTACCTATCTTGATAAAAAGCATAAAATAAAATGCCCTATGTTACGTTTGCCAGCTATTCACCAACTCACTGACTTACCAACTGGGACCATGGTTTACGCGAGACACGTTACCTGAAGCGAGTTTTAGGTTTGTTTTCATCCAGCCAGAGGAATATAAATAAAGTCCTCGAGGCCACCGATTATACTAAACAGAACCTCGCAATTAGTCTCGTTCCAAAACTCCAAGAAGGACAACCCTCGCAATTGACTAAGATCAGTTAATCCGGACAAAGTCCACCCCTTTCAGTCTGGGATAACATACTTCAAATCCGTATATAAAATACGGTTTCAAGTGCCGAAAGATGAATTTAGGACTCAGGATTTAATTGACAAATTGGCCAAAGACGTTATTTCTCGATGCGATCCCCAGGCCCACGTGCGCATTGCACCTTTAGAAGACAGCTGATAAACAACCTGATAGTCATACGGATCCTGAAGGAAATACTGCTAATGCCATAAAAGCTGCCTAAACTTATACTCCAATTTGGTAATTGCGGCAACATTATGGCCAATAGTTTCGATTAAACATTCACGGGAATAGGTTCATATAATCCCAGCAGCAGCCAAGAACTCTATGTCGATAGCTCTATACAGATTGTGCGCATATGATTCCCATTTAACTAAGACGTGTCAAATTGCCCTGTGTACACTACGAGATGGACGTAACTTGAGCTGTCTCTGGCTGCTACTTGCTACCTGAGTGCTTGTTACACAGGTTAAAGTATTCTTACTAGTACGATCAGACCAGAATAACATCATTGCCGAGCTATTCCATACGGTTTCAACGGTGTAATTAGAGAAATATCGAGCCTATCATTTCATCATTATATACAAAGAAAGCTATCCATATGAACCTCGAGAAAAAACTATAAACTTAAACAGATTCGCGCCGCAAGACCTCAATAGTAACTCCAAAGCTCCACAGCCCTTGTAAAATTTAAAGCAAAGGGAAGGAAGCTGCAAACACTGGCAACAAAGTACATCTCAATAAACAACAAATCAAAGGCGCCAGATTCAGACTACGAAAAAGTCGCTCCCATAATAGCGTAACTCCACCTGAATCGCTTGGTCGCCTGACTCACTCGTGAAGCCCTTGAAGGTGCCCGCGGAGGCATGGGCATCTCTTCCAATTTCCTTTCCTTATATCTCTTCATTGCATCTTGCATTTGCTCCAGGCCAAGATTTATCCTTACTTTCTCGTTTCTCTCCCTCTCGTTTCTCACCTTCTCCACCTCAGAGGTGGACGACGAGGAAGCACCTTGCCTACCCATCCGACTCCTCACACTCAAGCACCTAGCAAAGAATTTCTTGACCTTTTTGAACCCAGTTTCGTTCTCGTCGGCATCATAGTCTTCGAAGAATGACATTGTCCGCTCGGGATCCGGAGCGGTGGAAGGCCTTTGTTGTTCTTCTTCAGGGATTACTCTCAACTTTCCCGAACTACTGGTCTCGTGACTTCTAAACATTGATGGTGTGGGAGTTACACTCCTCGATATAGTATTTTTCGAGCTTGCTGGTTGAAGCATACTCCAAGACCCAGAGTTATCCTTCGATCTGGCCTCCTGCAAGGAAGAAGATGAAGACGATGTGGACAGTGGCCCAGCTGAGGCAGGCCGCTCAACTGCTTTGACTTTGAGATTGTTGCAAGAACTGGATTTGGCGCGGGTGAGCGGGATCATTGGGGTGGATACATCAGCAGGAAACCTAGCAGAGAGGCGAGAGGTGCTCGCGCTATACCTAGCTGCCTTTTGGATACCCTCTGGTATTGGGAAATTGTACTTGATATGTGAAACTGGAGATACTAGAGTGTCATACTTATCTGATGAATTATGGTCTAATTCTACTCCAGATATAGCGAGGCCGATACCAGCCCTTGTAGCTGAACCCGCACCGGGCAATTCTGGCAAAACAGCAGTAAGAGGCGAGACCCCTTCGTCCTCTTCCTGTATTATTTTACTGCTCGTTTGGACCCCATTGCTAAGAGACTGGCATCCTTCCATCCTGACTGGTACAGGGGTAAGACAAGCACCGTCCGATAGCGAAGACTCGGAAGCCGGGTACGAACTCGCACTGATAAACGATGAAGCGCATGTACCGAACCCATCAGCAACGTCTTCTTCCTCGTCTGCTTCATAATAGTCTGCATAATCTGTAACCTGGCTTTCAGTGTCGCGCCTATGAAGTCCGTCGACACCATTACCAAAAGTCGAGAAGGTATGCTGAGACCGAGACGACGAGGTTGATGGCTTTTTCGTATGCTCAGGGTGTGGTGGTGGTGGGAACATTGTATATGGCGGCGGAGTACGGTTCGAGACAGTGTTGCATTCTAGACCTCTAATCTTTGAAAAGGTCCGCTGGATATCCGGGTGGTATTCTGGGATGTGTACGTATCGTCGTTCTTCGTATCCACCCGGTGTGAAGACAATCTCTTCCATGAGCACAGATCTGGACGTGACCTGATCTTCCTGTCTCGCGATCGGGGTTGCATCGACATCAACTGAGATTTTGCTGATATAAGACGGTGTCGGGGATGCAGACCTGTGCTGCTTTGGAATTTCCAGCTGCAGCTTCATCGGTATATTTGCACTGTCCCCTTCAATCTCGAGACCACCATGGCCACCATCTTCAATTCTAAACCCGTATTCATGGGGCGGTAAAGGTGCTTCGTCCTTATCGTCAAATACGCTTGGGTCTAGTGTGAACGTGGGGGCGAAACCCTGGAATTGCTTTGGTATAGGTGGGGGAGAAGGATAGTCGTCCAACTTGATTGTAATGACCTCTGCATCTACCAATCCGGGTGTTGTAGCTTCCAGCTCATCCGGCTTTGGCAGTCCTGCGGGAGGTAGTGATAGTGGTGGGGGGACGGCCGTCTTTGGTGAAACATTTGGTGAATCTTTCCTGTTAACCCTAGCCTTCGTCCTTTCACGCTCACGCTTCCGCTTGAAGCTCAGAATCTGAGAGACCGAGCTATTGGACTTTTTAATCTGTAAGGGTAGAGGTGGTAACGGACGGTTTTTATCGAATTGTAATGCTGTTGTCGTTGTTGAGGCTGTGAGTCTAGAATTCATACTGTGAGTATGAGAAAGCGTGGATGTCCGCGCCTCAGACTGAGATTCCGACCTCATTCTCCCCATAGCCCCGATAATCGATTGTGGTGCTGTTCTTGTCGGGATAGCTAGACGAGGTCTTGGTTTGTTTGGAAATACTATAGCTGATGGGTGAACAGGGTTACCCTGCTGGAGAGGGCAGAACTCCCATTCCTGGATAGGATGCTTGTATCCTCGTGGCCAGGTGGACATTATTTCAGTGAAAGGTTTATTGGGGGTGCAGAATAGAGCCGTTGAGTCTCTCGTGATAGTTACGTGCTCTGTTGTTAGGACTCCAAACTCTTCCGGCATTAGCAGTCGATTGGACCGTGAAAGCGTCACTCATTAATATAAGAGGTATTATTGCTTTTCGGTGGCGTAAGATATGAGTTTAGATAGAATTCAGATTCCTTCCAAGGCTCTCTCTCGATCTCTTGGATGGTAGTTTCTCTAAAATAATATAAAGATTCTTCGATACTAAGAAGAATATTGTAAATTTCAATTCCCAGTCGCAATCGAGCGTCCGAGAAATAATATGATACGGCAAAATCACAGTTATAAGATATTCAAAATCATCTTGAACGAAAAGGAAATAATGCTCCGAAGTAAAATAATGAATAAAAGTGTAACAATGGAGAAGGGTAGGCTTCATCCCCATTGATATATAAATACAACGTCTGATTCAAACTCCCACAGAATCCCACTGCTGTGCAATCTAGACGCCTCCTCCTTCCAAATCGAGATCTCACAGCTAACAAACATCAAACCAGACCTACAGTGTGCATACAACCCGGGACTCTTTTGCGCCGCGCAAACTAACTACCGGCTAAGTCTCATCATGCAATTTCATATCTTTAGCCCAGGCATTCGCCATGTTGTGGGAGGATACAGAGAAGGACGACTATGTTGAACCCTGTAAATCTATCCATCCAAACTAAGAAAACAACAAGAAAAGACAATCATGGGTCTAACTTAATCGCCAGTGTGCAGGGTAGCCCCTCCAACAAGCTTCCGGTTGGATCGACAACATATTTTAATTATTTTAGACTATATTGAGAATTGCGAAGGTGTCTACAAATCTATTGAGAATGATGCTAGGAAGAGATTGGCAAAATAGCAAAGCTAAACTGCATATATACACCACCTAGTTTTTAGTTGGGGTGCTTGAAGGCAGTCGCCTATAGAGCGAAAGATATCTCATTTCATGCATATGATATCTGGTAGATTTTTCCTAAAAGTGTAGATGCCTTTGGTTTCCGTAGAGAAATCAATTCTTCCCCGCTTTTAGCTATAATTTCTGCCTTTGCATCTGACAAAAATGGCGTTGAAACAGGAAAATAGAATATCCAAACTTGGGAATTAAGAAAAACATCCGCAACTTTCTCGCAAGCCTATGCAAGTTGTAAGTTTGCGAACTTTTGCATGCGCGCGACCCCTCATACAGCTCTAACACATTTTCTCGTACCAAAAAAAAGGAAAGGCGATTGACTCGAGCTTGGTGCTAATGTTAGTTAGTTCCCGTTGTGGGGTTCATCGTTGCGAGTGACTAGCAATACAAAATCAAATAATATAGTTCTATACCACGAAAAACCACAACAATTTCGATAGTATACACTTTCCATCTTGGACTGAAGAATCCTTGTTGCAAAGCCACCATTTCTGTTGGAATGCTCGATCCCCTCAAGGATCCGTTAACCCACGTGCTACTACTTGAAGGCGTAAAACCAGGTATTGCGTCCCACCCTACACGATAATGACCAGGCATACCATGAAATTAATACCAACACCCAAGCTAGACTGTTTCCGTAGATAAGAATCCTACCACTCTTTTACTGAAGAGTACATATTTTAATAGCTGAAAACGAGGAGCGGTTATGTATCTTTTCAATCCAGGTTTCCTGTTTTGTAGATCTTTACTAGCGGGGAGTGGAATTTTGGGGACCTAGGCTGGCAATGGATTAGATATAGGCATCCAAGTTTCTGCGGTATCAAGAGATATCGATGGCTAATGCAATCGCCTAGCTAGGTTGGTTTTATCACGAGATATGGTGTAATCCGAAATATTTCGGAAGATCGTCCAAGTCTCCACCTAGGATTTTCAGAGAGAGTCTTCAATTCATTCTCGGAGATTACCATGGCGTGCTTGTTCTCCCCTGTACTTATTGTACCGAAATCGGATATCTGGAAGGGTAATTACCGCTAGCCTACAGTTGCGAAAGAACGCCGAGAGACGCCCATGTCCGTTCATAGCATCTTTTCGGTAACAATTAAACACTAGTGCAATGTTGACAAAGATAAAATAAAACAGTTGGACCGCCAGGATATTATAATTTTAGATACGAGTTCAGAGATAGCATCCAAGATCGAACATTCCTAGCCGATTCCAGTATTTCAGAATAATATTAGTTGAATGTTATAACTTTGGAATCAGAATATTACAACCCATCAATTGAATCCAAACACTGTGTCCAAGGACAGATATATATATCCTCCTCAAACTCCACACATGTTTGCTAGCACAGAAGTTTCAAGTCTAAAAACGCCTCCCAACAGGTACTAACAATGTCGTTTGGGATATGTTTCTCAGATACCTTGTTTGCAAAAAACATCTTGTAGAAATAACAGCCAGGTAAGGAACCGAACAACCGAAACGTTTCCGCGACAGCACAGTAAAACCATGTTTAGTCTGGGGGAAATCATAAACAGAATACAATCAATAGAGATGGATTCGTTTATAGAGGGAAGAAAGGCGAGGCCGTACAAATAACGCTGGAAAATGCGTCGAGCAGATCCACAATCACCATGCAACCTCTACAATACAATGTAACGACAGAAGAGGCAAAAGAGTGTTGGTTACCAGCTTGGCGCACACGGCAAGGAAAAGCTACACATAAAGGTGCGTTTCGATGCAACTACTCGAAGCGGCTATATTTTCTGTTGGATGTATATATGATAACCAAAAACCGCATTATCTTGATAGATTGCAGAGTGCATGCAATGTCAGCATCAGCATTGGCTGAATGGTGAGAGATTTAAAATATGGTCTCATGATATCAATTGAATTGATTTTATTCTTTTTTAAATTGCTGATATCGAATCGATTGTTTGCATCTAAACATCTCTCCTTCCACGTCTAGAGCGAACAGCAAATACATTCCGGTACCACACCCTCCCAGACGCCATACCCAGTGGAAAAAAGGAATCAAGGAAAGAAAGGTTATAACAATAAAATATTCCTCCCATCTTCAAGTACAGTAAAATTACAGTACCGTAAAGTCAAGAAACGCAAAAAAGACTAACGCCATGGAAAAAATCATAAATCAATATCATTGAGGGAAAGATCGCGTCGTTAGGCTATTCTTCGTATCCAATGTATGTTTAAGCCACAGTCTTCCTCTTTCCAGCCCCAAGACCGGGACCTGTACCAGATGCGTTTCGTTGCGTGACAGCTGTGTAGCCGACCAACGCCACAGCGAGGACAGAGAGGATGAGAATGTTTGCTGGAGTCAACCGTGTTAGCTTTTATACTTTTTCACTAGATTTATAGGATGGAAGCAGGATAATAAACTTACAGAGTAGGAAGTTGAGGAAGCTCTTGGCGAGATCAAAGACGCTGACAACAGCGGTCTGGAAGAGTGCGAGAATAGAGGTGAAGACGGCAAAGATGGAGTCGAGGACGTTGCGGAAGATGCCAAAGATGGCGGAGACGAAGTTTTCGGCAGAGTTGGTTACGGACGGCATTTTGAGTATCTTTTTGAGGATGTCTTGATTGGAAGCCTTTTGGTTGGTTGGTGTTGGTGGTTCTTTGAGATTTTGGAGTTGGTGATGCTTTGGATTGGATGGTTCAAATTCAGTGGAGAGAGATACTTTCGTAGGTTTATATGGCCTTCAATTTATAGACCTTTGGCAACAGAGATGAAGTCACGATTACACTTTTATCAGCTTTCCTTTATATCGCATATATTAGCCAGATCGGCCGCACCTCTTTTCCTGTCTGGCGTCACCGCTGGTTTGCGCTTATTTTTTAAGATTGTGTGGTGATGCATCGATGACGTCGTTTAGCTGGCGCAAATCTCACTAACTTTATTCGCGAACGCCCGAACAGAAATCGCCACGAAAAGGTCGCGTGAAAAGGGCGTGGCAAAGTCCAGGTCATTACCAGCCAATAGTACTAGCAGAGTGTCGTTTTAAAAGCAGACTGGTACTCGCCAATAGGAGACTATGAATTTCTACCAAAGAGCACAATCGAAGAAGTAATGTAGTAATATAACACAGATAAACCATCCCAGATTATCCCCATGCCTGCCCACCAGATGTAAACCAACAATATACAATGTATGCTTCGAAACTATGTACTTTTCCAATCCAGGATATTTTGTTTTTTTAGTGCCGAATAAAGAAACAGAGGAAAGGTAGAGAAAAGGAGAAAGAGAAAAGGATATCATAGAATAAGAATAAGAAATGAATACTGATACACCGGATATTAACAATGCTTCCACCGTCCTACCTGTCCTTTCTGGCCTCGCGCTGTGATGTCGTCTCGTCCATCTCGACATCGACATCCCATCCAACCTTGCTGTAGTCACCGTCCTCAGGTCTCTTCCTGCCAAGACGCTCGCACCATTCATCAGCTCTCTCCAATGTCAATTGCACAATCGCACTGACTTGGTGCAACATCTCTAACCCTTCCCTAGCCAATACCAACACTCTCTTGCCAGATTCTTCCCGCCTAACGACCATGGCAGTGCTGCTTGCTCCGCCGTTAACACCGGAGTTAGCGGCGCTGGGATCATCCTTTGCGGCCAACGCCCACCTTCGGGGCAGATTCGTGATGCAAGCCTTGACCACCACCCTCGCGTTCTCAGGCAATGCGCCTCCCGCATAAGTAGACACAACGTCCACCACCCTCTTGAGCGTTCCAATCACATCCTTTCTCAGGTTATCGATTTTGTGCTGTAGCTGTATACTCCTCTCCTCATCATCTTCCGACCCTTCGCCGTCCCTCGAACCACCTTCATTGCGCCGTGACGATTTATCTGAGTCGTATTCACTGATCACTCCTCTGAGCACCAGGATGACCTTGTCGAGGTGATCGTTCGCCCAGCGTAGCCATGCCAAACAGTACTTTAGACTCTTGAGACTTTCTTCGCTGAGCGCCACGCCGACACCGGCAGTGGAAAGCATCAGCCGTCTCTGCCAGTTGAGGGATACTACATCCGTCGCAGGTTTGTGCGTCAACTGGTCTTCCCTTTCTCTTTCTTGCTCTCGTTCGCTATGAGGTGGGTCCAATTCCATAATACCTCCTTCTTCGAATTGTGTCTTCCGTCGTTTAGTAGCGTGAGATGATGTAGATGATGAAGGCTGGGAGTGCGAAGGGGATGTTTGAGAGGATGTGCTAGAGGCAGTATTAGAGGAGGAGAGACGGCGGGCTTCGAGGTTGCGACGAAGGACGGATTCGACACCGGTTGTACGAGCGGCATAGGAGACAATAGAGGTCATTGGAGTAGCAGCGCGTTCGACCTATTGAATTTTTTTTTCCATCAGCGAGGTTGTACAATAAACAGCGATAGAATGAAATGACGTATTGTCGGAATGAACAAAGGTGATAGAAAAGATAGGAATGGGAGAACATACCATTTCGGCACCGTACTTGAAGCGCGGACTGTACCGTTTACCGCCGCGATAAACGCTCCTGCCGGCCCTCACGGCTGTTCCTAGAAAAGTGTTCTGGCCTTGAATCATCTCCATCATGCTCTCCTGCCTTCGTTCTTCTTTGGATTCCTTCTTCTGGGTCGGAGAGGTGGGGACGCTTTTAGGGCTGCTGACGAAATCCGCACGAAGGTCACCGAGTGCCTCGGCTGCCATACGAACGTCCGGATCGTCAATGTCGACAGAGATGGAAGAGAGGTCTTCTTCGTCGAGGTCTTCGGTGTTACGGGTGGTTGTGTGCGAGATGGTAGAGGAGGCGTCGTCGTCGGCAAACGTGGCCGAGGAGTTTGTGGAAACAAGGGATTGAATGGACATGCTGCGGGCCTGAGGGGGAGATATAGTGTAGTTCCTATCGGTGGAAAAGTTCCCAGGAAGGGAGGAGGGATGATAGAAGTCGGCGGTAGACGAGGATGAGGAGAAGTCCGATACCTGTTGCGGTTCTTGTGCTTGTGCTTGTGCAACGTCGCGATCGCGGTCGAGGGGGATGCCGGCGGGGAGAGCAAACATGATGGAATTCGAGACGACGACAACGACTGGCGAGGCCGTCAGAGTGTTTGACGGAGATGAAGTTGCTTGATATCGGAAAGAGAACGAGGGATGGAGGTTGAATGTAGTACGAGAGGAGGATGAAGTGGAAGTGTTGAAGGAGGTCAGGCGGATGGCTTGTGACAGAGGCTTCCCACCCGATCGCACAATCACAAGATTAGATTCAACAATCCGACGACCGCTGTTCCTTTTCCTATGCGGATCCGGAGTATGGATTTGGATTAGAAGAAAATAGAGAGAAGGGATAAGGGCAAGCGAGAGCTAAGGGGTATAAAAAGAGGCAGCTGAGGAAGGAAGGAAAGGAAGAGGGCCGAGTCAGGGCGATATCAGACTACTCTCTCTCTCGTCGTGTACTCTGGCTCGGGAACCCCGCTACCGACCGATGGAAACCCGTTCGCTGGAATCTGAACGTGAAAGCCGAGTTCTATTGCCGCTCGAGACTAGCTAGATTGACCAAATTGATAACCAAAAAGTCTCGGGTAACTAGCCACTGTGGAGGTATTTACGAGAGGGCGAGAGATGAGGAGAACAGGGACGGGATTTGTATCAGTTGCGAGAGATTCGAAGGAGAACAGCCCCGTACGAGGCTACTGGCTTCCTGTCGCACACCACTATTACCATTACTATTACCATTACGATTACTATTACTATTCTGTTCCTCCTGCATCTACATGTATCTCCACCATCTGCTTCGTAACAGATATGCTATCGTATTGGGCAGTATATCCGTCGACGCTACACCGGTCAGGCAGATACCGTGCAGCATTCGTGGAGCTCAGTTTCTCCGCTCTCGTCCCTTCGCCAGCTTCCCCATTCAAACCAGGCCGCCGACATGTGCTCTTTACCCGTCCTCCACTGAATATCGCTCTTCTCGCCCCCCATCCATCCATCCTTCCATCCCCATGCGCTCGCCCTTCTGCCATGCGAACGCCGCTAAGCAAACTTTGACTTTTTTGTATTCTTTGGGATTTTGGCATGTGATCCGTCCACGTTCCCAGGCTTGTGATTTCCGCCAAGCGAGCCAGTTAACGCGAGCCAACGCGAGAACCCCGTTGCATTTTATCTTTTAGCCTCGTTTTGAGATAAGTATCGCAGGATATGCATGTAGTTATTAGTATATTCTATCCCATTCTGATATAGTTTCATACGTATAAAGATTAAATCATCTACTCTGCAGATCTACATTCCTTCTAGCCATTCACCTCCACATCCTTATCCTTGCTGCTCTTATAGGTATTACTCTAGGCCTGCGCCTGCGTGGGTTATATATCTGTACTCTTCCAACAACCCGTAGCAATCGAGGAACCCGATGCCAGTTGCTTCGAGTAATTTCGGCTACCTAGCTCTGTAGCTATCGCTATTATTATCCGTGACTGAACCCTGAAAAGGTCTGCATGAACACATTTTAATGTGAATACGTAAGGCGAACTCTCAAACGAGTATAGATTTAGTATTTATTTGCGTTGAGTATTTCAAATCTTGGTAATTCATAAAACCAGATACTGGGCTTCCTAGCATCAGATTCCACACAATTCTTCTTCTCCCTCTTCGAGGGGAAAATAGGCCTCTCTGTTTGTTTATTTAATTATGCGCTATTCTCTAACAAATAGGAGGACGTAGTGATAGAGGGGTCGCTCGTCATTCGGAATAGGCGATTACTTGTAAGGTAGCTATAAGGATAGACCTGATGTTGTTGATTAGTTTATATTACAAACTAGCAGTCATAAATCTTTATTATTTTGGTGTATGCTGTCTTGTTATATATAGTTATCTAATATGGATGAAGGCTAATTAGCTAAGAGGAAGAGATGGATAAGCGAGCCTGGCTAGCCGATGGTAGTCGGCTTTTTGGCCAAGAACCCCCATAGAAAATTCTAGAAATGAGGATATCGATAGCTCTGACATGATGTACCCCACGAGCTTGAAGGCTCTGTATATTTCTCCAAAACTCGAAGGTTCTACGGATATCCAATTCCTTTTAGACCAATTCGAGCCGAAAGAAGAACTAACTTGTTATTATCTAATGAAGTAGTATAGATTGGTTTTATTGTATTGCAGTTTAGATACAGGAGGTATAGTACAATTTCGAACGACATATTCACAAAGATCACTTAGGAAAGGTGAAGAATCTAGGCAATTACAAGTGTATGTTGGAAAATTCCTCCAAGATATGAGAGGAAGCTTCGAAGAGGTGAATTATAATGTCGAAAAATGTCGAAAAGCCTTCAAGGCGGGCGATATAATAGTTGCAAAGGACAGGCCCGCCGTAAATCCCAGAATATAATTGCGAAAAGGTTGAAGTATAAAAAGTTGACGTCACTTGGACAACAGCAGATAAGAGAAATTTGCTTCGAGTGAAGATAACGCGGTTTACCGGAATGGATCAATCGATAAAAGAAATGAGACAAATGAGCGTAAGAATCTAAAGCCGTTCACAAGTATTAGTAACAATCTCCATATCAAACTATCATTTTGAACTCACCAGAATAGCTTACTAATACCCCACCACCCTCAAAATCACACCAGACGCCTCTCTCTCGATCTCCCCCTACCATCCTTCACATACTCAGACCGCTTCCGCTTCAACCCCGACCCCTCATAAACACCCCCCAGACTCCGGCTTCTCCTCCTACCCATTCTCCCCTCACCGATCTCCAGATCAAACTCCCCCCCATCGCTGCTCGCCACCACACTCCCCGCTTCATCCGAAAATTCCAACATGCCGCTGAGACTTGTGCTCTTGTCCATATCCAAATCACGAAAACTAGACTTGTCCAACGTGGAGACCGTACCTCCGCTAACGCTTCTCCCAAAGCTGTACATATCCAACCGACTCGGTCCGAAGGAGCTCTGCACCGTGAGATTATTCATCGATTGTTTACCGCTCATCGTGAGAGAGCTCAAATCACCGTAGCTTTTGGAGCCGTGGAAGCTCATGTGGCTACCTTGTCTTTTTAGCGCCATTTGCGTCGGTGAAAGATCTTCCTGGCTCGAGGAGTAGATTTGTGGGGTCGGGATCGGAACAGCACTGTTCATTGGGATCGGAGCGGTGATGTCTGTGGTGATTGGTGGCGGTGGTGGAGAGTATGAGACATCACTGCTGTCTGCAGTGGTGAAGCTTACAGGACTAGTAACCGAGCTGAGTGAGCCACCGGGACCACGTGCGACAATGTTGACTTTCTGCTCACTATCAGCGTCATTGTTTACTTCTTTGAAACTAGTAATGTCCAGTTGGGTGTTTGGGTGAATGTACAGCTGTGGCTGTGGGATACTGATATTTGCAACTTGACTGTTTCTGCGAGCCGCAATTGAAGAGCGAACAGAGGGAGGTCCCGCCGCCATTGAGTACCTTGCCGTCGATGAAGCGTAGAAGTTTAGCATCGACATTGTTGGAGAATATGCACTCGTGTCGGTCGTAAAAGTTGAATCTGTCAAGTTGCGCAACTGGCGCGGACGACCACGATGGCCACCAGTCACCGAGTTGTTACGACTTACCATCGGGGTGATGCTCACGTCTTCAATATCCGTGCAGGTATCATCTCCCTCTTCAAGATGCATATCCATTGTCCGGATTGTGCTCTTAGAGAGGACACGAGAATGCAGGCTCTCAGTGCTAGGTTTGAAATCGATGGTGGTTCTGCAGGATCCAGACGTCGAAGTAATGCTGATACATCGTGCCAACTGAGGCTCCGTATCTTCAATCTCCTCCAAAGAAGACCGAGCTGTTTCGGTTCCGCCTTGAATAGCTTGGAAGAAAGAGTCAACGGCTTCCTCGGCAGACTTGCTCGTCAGCGGGGCATCTGTATCGGCGAGGTCTTGCTGTCTATCAGAATCCCGCTTTTCGTATATTGGAAAGAAGGAAAACCGTGTCAGTGATCTCTCCTTTGGTCCCAGCGACAGAGTGGTATTGGTACTATAAGAATGCGGTCTGCCAGAGCGTCTGTTTGATACGGCAGCAGTAGCGATTTGACTCCAGCCACCCGCTGACAGCGTCTGAGACCCAACTGTGATGGAACTGCTAGAGGTGCTGTTGTGGGCAGTAGAAATCTGTTGCTCGCCGGTCGCTCCAACAACAGGAACTGGCAGAGGTGGAAGCGCTGGTGGAGGGGAATTTGATTGAGGACGGTCTAGTTTATATCCAGTGATCCGGCGACGGGTCTTGACCGGAATGTCTCCATCTGTACTATCAGAGGCGTACGTTCTAGTTTCCGTAGGGCAGGGAGAGGCCGATCTTCCCACTAGTGGCGAATTCGAATTGACGGACGGTGATGGTGAATTACCCCTCAAAGGCGACTTTGGAGGAATTGGCAAAGGGCCGGATTTCCGCCTGAATGCATCAAGGATAGAAGAATTGGTCGTTGAGACGCTTCTCATAGTACCATCTACTGGAGACTCTGGGATGACCAATTGAAGCCTCGCTGTGCGTTTAGAAGCAGAGCGGGAGGGAAATGTATTCAACTCGACTGGAGGATTGTAAAACCCACTCTCGGCCCGGGTACGTGTAGGACTGGCTCTGGGACTGTCTCCGTTAGTCCACACGGTGGGGATGCCAGAAGCGTCCTCGCGAAGGCTGTTGTAGCTATTGCACCGTGAAACACCAGGACGGGGAGAGGATCCGCCAAGTTTGGTGCTGGGTATCATGAGTCCGAGCATGTTCAAACTCGTTCGACCACCCTTAACCGATCCCTCAAAAGAAGCTCTAGGTTCACCCTTTGGAAATATGGTATACCTTTGCGATGACCGCCGGCTAACATCGCTTTTTGGCGAACGAGATATTGAACGGGTTGATGCAGCGTCTGTGGCCGGAGCCGGAGGGGCAAGAGTGTTTGGGCTCTCGAGCGTGTTTAAAGTGTAAGCCCTGCCACGGGCCTTGTCGGTTGCAGGAGGTGGCGGCCTCTTGTACGTCCGAGTGCTGCTTCTTCGAACCTCACGACCAGTAGGAGCTGGGGCCATGCTATATCGTACCTGCCCTTGAGCATTGTTTCCATATGCAGTCCTTGGTCTAGTGATTCCGGCAACAGGTGGCGCGGATGGTGCAAAAGGTCGCAGCTGGATAGGCAAGCTCGGGCGGTGCTTCAAAGTCTGGTTTCTTATTTCCAGCGTTGGAGGTCGAACTGGCAGATCTGGAAGCGGGATGTCTGCTGAACTTGGACTGGCGGCTCTTGTGGTTCTATCGCACTGCTCCTGCTCGTGCAACTCGCTTCCTAGGTTTCTAGGGATATGTTGATATGGTGGATAATGGACGGCATCATTAGGCTTCCACTGTTCCTGTTGATCGTTAGTATAGGCATTCTCATCTGTCCAGTAGTGTCAGGAGACTTACATCTTCACTGCTGGTCTCAGTTTTCTCCCTCGTCAATGTATACGTTCTCCCTGTTGCAAGTCAACCGTTAGCACAATGCTCGTTTTCTGTACGTACTGCTCTCAACTTACCAAGCAAATTCCTCCTGCTTTCTCCACTATTTTGCGATGCACTTCTCTTGGCAAACATCCCAGATGCCCTTCCGTTGTCCGGATTCTCACCCTTCTTAGCATCTCTTCTTCTTCTATGTTTGCAAAAGAAGAACAGGCCAATTAGACAGATAACCGCAGTGGTAACACCTGCAGCGACAATTCCCGTAATAATACCTCCCATATCATGCTGGCTATTCGGATCCGAATGCGAGGTTTGACTCTTCTGGACAGTAGAAGTTGTGGGTGTACCATGGTGACTGTGATGGTTCGAAGTAGCAACATTGGTCCGTATTGAGCTAGAGCTGGAGGCGTGAGCCTCTGTGAACCCGCTTGCAATCACAGTTCTGGTAAGCGGTTCTGTGATTGATAGTGCCGGCTTGCTCACTGGCGTCTTGATCGATTGGATGATTGTGTCGGATTCGCGCAATTGAACACTCTTAGCCCGTGGTATAGTGGCTAACGTAGTCGGTTGGGCTGTGGACAACATGTAAGTTGTATGCGCTGGAACAGTTCTGGACAGATTACTTACCCTGGATTTTATCTCCAGAGTCCCTTGTGATCTTATCAAACTCGTCCGAGTCGACTATTACCGTCCTGATCGGGTCGGCGTGAGGAGTCCGTTTCTGGCCCGGGCCATTTAATCTATCCCCCCCATTTGCTGGCGTATTTGGTCGTGCACTCATTGAAAGATGTCCGAGAAGTCTCGAAATCGATATTCTTACTACCCAAACAAACCGCCGTATAGCTAACTTATCAGTGAAATTCAGCCTGATACTAACGTATACGAGCAAACTGTTATCAAAAATCGAAAACCGGATCGAGAAAACAAAAAGTATCAAGCGACAATGTAGATTGGTATTGTCGCCGCGAACAGAAAGCCGAGAATGCCACTTACTCAGACGTGCACGCTGTGGTGAGTACAGGAAGCAAAGAGAAAGTGAACACACAAATCATCAATGAGGAATAAAAGATATCTCATAAGTATATCGAACAGGGAAAACAGATGACTACATCTGACCTAGGGGTGTGTCTCTCTATATTGCGGAATCCCGAGGCAGGACAGGCCGGTCTACTGTGTCCCCATGGTGATATAAAATTCTAGGGCTGCTAGAATGCATCAAAGGGAGCATATTCAGTCCCCCTCACCCCCATAAGCTGTAATTCCCGGTTGTCAGCAAGCAGTACTTTGGCCCAATTTAATTGCGCAACCAGCAAAAGCATCGTAAATAACTACAACGTGTTTTACATTTTCAGAACGAGCGGACAACCGTTTCGAACATAGTTTTGCCAGGGTAATATATAATGGTATGCGTAAATCTATGCGGTCCCATTCTAGAATATATTATACCTGGGGTTTAAAATGCTATATCCAAAGGGATGGAATTCACGCCTCTACACAGTCTAGTGTGTTAGTTGTTGAAATTGTGGAATTTTACTGGCAGACAACGTGCGGCATGTGGCATCGTTTCAGGTGGCTTGTGTTGGTCGCTGAGGCATGTGGTTGAGCACGAACAACCTCATTCCTCGAACTCGTAGAAGCGCACATGTTCCTGCCGTCTTCTTCGTTCGCGGTGACTCTTGACCTGGTAAATGAGCTAAGATTTTATTATTATTATTATTATTATTTTATTTTATTTTATTTTTTTCGATGGAAACCTTTGATTCTCAGGGTTTGTAAGTTATTTGTCATTTTGTCCACCGACCAGATATCCAATTTTCCATGATAACTCCGCCAGCAGGGAGCCAGAGCTTCCGCGAACGCCACATCTGCGGTCTAATTACTTTCAGATAGTAAAACTATAGTTTGCGCATCTTTCACAAAGTTGTGGCAGGGACAGGGCATATATGCAAGATTTGAAAATGCAATTTCGTGAGCTTCCGTCAGGCTCACAAGAGCCGTCGAAAAGTAGAAAGTGGCTATGCTTTGACTCTTTCGAGCAAATCACACCGCATTAGCTTCGGCTTTCCCAACCAAGTCTCCGTCTTAATGCGGCTGAACGCTCGCAACTAGCAATCACTTTGTACCTTCAGGTACCCTCATAAGCCTCACAAAGGAAGGCTCACCCTCCAAATCCCAGAACCGGATTTTACCTTACATCAGCGATAGCACTAGCGAGAAAATGTCGATGGTGCAACTTGAACCGCAGAGTCGTATCTGGCCAACTACCCTGCAAGAGCTACCGGCACCACCTTCGCTATTCCTGAATGTTACCCTCACAGCGAAAGAGAGACACCCTTGTGTGCGGCAAGCAACGTGCGCGCACTTAAGCGATCCCAGTCGATTGTCATCATGGACACCCGCAGGAGACCAATCCGATCCAAGGTTTCGGAATGCGCATGGTGCGGCAGGCCGCAGATATCAACCTTATAGTTTTAAATAATTTCCTAGGGAAAAGAGGAGTCCCCGAATCCCTTCTTTCAAAACGTTTCGTTCTTCATTTTTTTTTTTTTGGCAAAAAGATGCACGGGGACCGAAAGTTATCCTCATAATTATGCTGATTCTTCGCAATCGTAACCATGACATCATGCTTCCTTCGCGTCGGAATGACGTCGCGGCAGACGGCTTCTTCCATATCGCATATTGCATACTGGCCCTCCGCTGAATCTATCCCGTGTTGCCAGCCAAAGCCTGCAGGTTTGTATATCCTGCAGGCGCGTTTCTTACGATATTAAATTCTGCACTATAGCTCTCCTTCATCTAACATTCCTTGACTTAAAAGCCAAACCCCTCACCAACAGCTTCAGAAGTTGTCGCAGCTCCCAAACCTCACGAAAGACAATCAATCCCCTGGTTCAGTCACATTTCGTCATGTCGACATCACCCTGAGAGGGTTTTAAAATCCCGACAGACGTAAAAAAGGAAAAGCAAAACGGGGGGGGTCGATCAAAGTCGAAAGAGACCCGGTAGGCGAGTTGCGCTATATGCATGAGGATTCCGGCTTTCTATTGATCACCGTTGAACTTGCAGTATCGCTACGTTTTTCTTTTTCAATTTCACCGATAACTACAACAGTACAAGATCTCAGTGCACTTATCTATGTGTTTAATCCTGGAAACTAGTATCTACGTGTCATTCTAGGATCGACAATCTCCCTGTTCTCAACATCAATTTACTAATGAGCATTGGGAGTGGGGTTCCTGAAAAATACCCAGGAAGGGTAACCTGTCAGCGGCAAAAAAACCTTGGCTTACTTTGCCGTCTTCCGAGAAAGCTCGTGGAAAAGAAGAAAAACATCAATATAACCTTGGCCTGACAGCTAGAAAGAAAGAGATCATCTTATAGCTTTGTTCAAGCATATCATGTCGGCAAGATTATTATGCTACACTTAGCCTCCTCCCGGATTCCCGTTCTTTCCAGAATTATTCCAAAGTCTTGTTTTTTCTGCCCTTGCGTTTCTTTCGTTCGGCCAAAATCTGCCGGCTTGGTAAAAAAGATCGTACTAAAATGTTAACCGACGGATAATGAGGAGGCACGTGGTGTTCATCCAGCAGCGTCGCTCATCGCTTTTTCCCACGCTTTTGTCTCTCTCCCCACAGCTGAAGAAAGCGCAAGTCGCTGATCGTTTCTCTCGTGAAACCAATCGCTTTTCAGTCCTCTGATATGTCATGCGCCTGTCGATTGAGCTTGGATGAACCAATGTTTCTTATCGTCGAGCTAACTGTGGCGAAGGCATATTTTAAGATACAATGTCGAACAGAAAACATCCGAATAGCTCATTGGGTGGGGAAGGATAGGCGCCTTCATTTCGTTTTGCTCCAAAAATATGTCGACATCGAAAGATGGAGTCACATGGTTTCATGTCAGCGAATTTTTATTTTATTTTTTCAGTTTTATTTTATTTTTTCAGTTTTATTTTATTTTTCTGGTGTGTTACACTGGCTACAATCATCTCCTCTCTTTCACCTAATATCAAATCCCAGGGTGACAACGTTAATAAACTCAGACATGTCGATTCCGATGCATCGACAATAGGTACCTACATGGTGACATCATGTACCTTGTTATTTTCTAGCTCTTTCAAGTCACTGTCCAGGGTAAGCGACAAAATCCGAGACAGCAGGAGAAAGAAAGAAAAAACACCTTTTTCGCGTGCGCTACCATTCTTCGTAGCTCTTACCTGCCTGGACTGGGAAACTGCTCGAAGAGCGTGAAAAGCTTTCTGTTGGGTCGGCGGAAGTGTAAGGATTCTCCGTCTCTTAGTCCCATGCAGCTCAATGCATGGGGATGCTGCTGCTGCCGTGCTTCTAATCTTTCCGGTTCGCCGAATCGAAATCGAAAGATGTGCCATGCACACGAATGTGGAAAAGATTATACGATCACACAAGATGGAGAAGCACCCCGGAAATGTGTTGTCAGATGCATCAACGTATTGGCTTGCGGCGTGAGAGCTCAAGGAGCCCGAACTCGAACCGAACATACGAAAGAAAGAAAAAAAAAATAACTGAGTGCTGATGCTGCGCAATTCAATGGGCTCGGGTATACTTCTCTTACATTGGCTGTTACCGGAGACGCCTTGTAGTGCGTTTGAAACGGGTCTATGCTCTTTTCCTGCAGCAAGCTATTCTGTATGTAGCTTCGGCCGCCGATATGCCTTCCTTTAGCTCTCTTCCGCATTCGCACTCGAGACCTGTTTTTTTTGAAGGCAAAGCCACTTTTGTCTTCAAAACCCAGCGGTCTTCTTGTTTGGGAAACGTGCCTGGCTTTTTTTCTTACCGAATGGCGAAATAAAAGAGATAAGAAGGCTATTCCTAAAAGATACGGAACCGCAATGGAGATGTAGTTCTTGGTAATCGCGAACCTTATCATTGGGGGGGACGGGGTTAGCCGGTACCTTATCCAAGTTTAGGCGTGCGTGCTTTAAGAAAAACCCACAGCAGCCTGCAAGTCTGGTTCGCTTGTTGGTTCTAGCCATCCTCAGCTACGATTGCGATTTCCTAATTTGGGCTAATAAATAGACAAAAGCACAAAGGGTGTTTTTTTTCTCTTCTCCAATTTTTGGAAGCACAGCAGATGGCGCATTAGCTGCTTGCCAGTTGTCACTGGTGATTGTTTTCTAGCCTCGAATCTCACAAATCAGAAAAAATGGTCGGCCGGGATCTCTTAAATCTAGGAAACGATATCCCCACCAAGCTGTAAAACGAGAACGCATCGCGAGCTAGAGAACCGTTTTTTCGCTCAATTGAATGGCTGGTTTCGAATATCGTAAAAAAAATAAAAAAAATAAAAAAAAGCTGCATTTGGCAGTTCTATCAGTAACTGGCCTTTTTGGTTGTTGCGCAGTGTAAAGCGAAACAGTCGTAGTATATTCCGCGGACTTTATGCCCAGCACAAAGGTCCCCAACCCAGAACGATACCCGCTCATGCAAATGCGGATGATAGACTTCACATCCTACTGGCAATCTTGTTTTCATTTTCTTCAGTTTCAAGCATGGGATTGCTTCTGGGGGTGGTCGAATTGCTTCAATTGAAGAGGAGGGTAGGCTAGGCGTCAATTGTTTCGTTTCGCACTTCGTATCTTCGCGGAGGGTTTATAATGCAGGTGATATATGAGGAGGGAAAAAGGATTCTAGGTTGAACGAGTGGATGCGATTGGATACGATTGGGGGGCAGTTTCTAATAGACTGAGGGAACGGTTCGCCTCAGGTCAATTGGCCCCCGCTTTTTCGTCCCATCCCCTTCTGATGAAGGAAAGGCTTGATTTTGGTTCTTGGATTGAGCCGTGGTTAGTTACCGACATTTTTTTTAGGCTAAGAAAGTCCGAGGTTTTGATGATAGGGCGAAGCGAAACTCTTGTGTATAGAAATTGCGGTTGGGAGCGCAAGAACTGGGTAAAATGAGTAACCACCGTTAGTAACTGCAGTGTGCAGGCATCTCCCTCGTCCGGCTGGGTTGAGTCCGGCCTTGATTTTAGAACGGAATCACTTTTCCACCTCAGCGATATTAATTTGCTGAGAAGAATAAAAAAGAAATCAGTGACAAAATCTTAACGTCAGATGAGAAGAGATCTTGCCTTCGAGATTATTTTACAGTTATCACAGGATTCGTAGGCGGGCGTGAAAATATAATAATATCGTGACCGACAGAGTACAAGTACTCAGAGGTATCCAACAAAACTGCAATAGCGAAGAAAACAATCTCAAACCATTCCGCATTTGCATTTTCAGCTTTTTCGGAGTTTGTTCAGCCTCTTCCCCCAAAGTCTTAGCAGCATCCCCACGCTGAAGGGCTCCTCCCACTCTGCAAGCTATCCGTATTGTTCCAGGCGATCTGGGCACGTTTTCCCTTCCCCTGCCAGCTCCTTACTATCTATCTACATTTTATCCCTCAATTCGCATCTATTTATCTGCATTGCGCAGGACCACTTGTCTACACAGATAAGGCGTTTAAGAGCACAAGAAAAAAAGCTGCGATCTCGAGCTCCCGCCGAAGAAGCGGCGGACTCTTTCGGTCTCGCCTAGTATACCTGCCTCACAGACACACTCACCTTCCTGGCTGTCAAGTCGCTTGCAGGAATATACCGGGATTCTAGGAGGATCCTGTTGGCATTGCTGCGGTGTCCTGCGAACATACCTGTCAGCGAATTCTTCAGCTCAGCTTCTAGCTTCGAAATTTCTCAGCCCTTTCGGTTAGGCTTTCTGTGCGACAAGGCCCCGATCGAACACCTACATATACCATTGCATGCTCTTCCCAGAGACTATCGACGGAGAAAGAGCCTTGCATTAGTATTCATTCCGTCGACTGGGCAATTACAAATTCCACCACCTGCATAATTGACTGACTGCTCTTTCGACCGTCGTATGATCTTGAGTCAGTCGGATCATATAATCAAAGGAACCTCGCTAGCTGGACGAAAAGAACGAAATCCCTCCTCGCAGCCTTGACGTTTGCATATTCAGAGACTTACAACGCCCAAATCTCACACACTCAGCAATTAGATAATTCTTCACGGGCGCGATAGCGATCCTGCTCGAAAGCACTCCAGGTTGCGAGTGCCTGAACCGCTCGATCTTCGATCGCCTTCCTGGGCCGGAGTACTGGAGAAGTGGATTTAGCTGTGATTGGTAAGTGGACAGGGAGCCCACACTAAGCTGCTACAGGGCAAGATATGACAAGATATGACCTGATACTTACTTCTCCAAGCGGACTCTTCGTAGGAGGTTGGATGCCACCCAAGCTACCTCCATTGTTACCCTCCTCCGCCAGCCGTCGTTCCTAGTTACTACCACTACTTATTATAAGAAGTACCTGGCGGTACGCTCTTCGTCATCGATTCCGATCTGGCGGAATTTATAGTCAGCGTCTGTCACAAATCAGCTGCTGGCACCTTTTTTTTGCCTTTCTCTCGACAGCAACAACAACCACGTAAATAAATAATAACAACAATCAACAAACAGAAAATCGTCCACAGCAGACTATCTACCTACCTACCTACCAACCTACCTAGCTATCTACTAATATTTATCTAAACATCTACACGCCGACGGTGTCTATATAATTTAGTGCCACCGACCGGCCCCGACTGGGAATCGCTCCGACCGCTACAGGACACCTTTCTCTCGCTTGCCTCCCTCCCTCCCCAAAATAAAAAGAAGACCTCGAGAGTATCTCAATGCGATGACTACGGTGATCGATTACCACTACCCCGTCCCTTCGGCCTACACCTTCCCCGCCCGTCCATCTCACAGTCTCCATCAGCCTCGTAGCATGATGGTAAAACATCACCCTCAACCTCTAAACTTGGGCAATGCTCTCACTCGTGGCCTACCGACCACATACCTCGCCCCTTCCGGCCCTTCGCCGTCTCGCCAGTCCATCGTCAACCGTGGTCCTGCTCCAATTCCAACTCCCACCGGCCCATCTCCCAATTCCCAATCTTCCAATCGCCGGACAAACTCCACTGGCTCCTCCTCACTACATCGCTCCACATCTAACGGCTCTTCCGGTAGTTCCAACGCCTATGTGACCACTCTGCGAAAACAAAAGGCTACTGTCTGGTGCGATCGCGCCCAACGAGAAGACGCCCGCTTCCTCGCCCAGCAGAAGGCTCTCAAAGCCCGTGCCGCACAAGAAGTCGCCCGTGCTGCAGCCCAGCACGGCCACCGAACTAGCGAGAGCGGCAGCTCTGTGCATCGCGGGAAGATTAGCCACCATCGCGGCGGACGTAAGGGCAGCAGCGCCGACCACGAGTTCAGCACAAACCGTAGCCTTGTCGCCGGTGTTCCAGCTAGACTGGATATCGACGACGATAGCTCGGACGACGACCACCCTGGAAGCGGCAGCGGTAGCGCCTACGGAGGTATCACCCGGCGTACCAACTCTGGCAGAAGTTCCATAAACTCAGGGCAGCGACGATTCACCGCAACCCCCTCTAACGACCGGGCGAACACAGGGACACCACAGCTACAGATCAGAATACAGGATTTGCAAAACTACTCTGGCTACAACGCTACAAATGCCTCCAGCCCATCGTCGTACTCTCGCACTTCCAGCCTGATGGATACCGCCGTACCGGAAGTTCCCGAGATCGTCGAGACACCTGGCACGATAATTGCGGATCCTAGGAACGGTGGCAGCACATACCGACAAGAATACTTTACAGTACACCGAAAATCAGGCAGTATCAACAGAACGAGCCCGAGACAGTCTGAGAGCATGCTGCAGTCGAATCCACCTTCGCAATCAAACAGTCCGCCTAGCATGAACGAGAGTTACATGATGGGACAGAACGGCGAACCTCGCCCGCGACCGGCGGCTGTAGTTAGAGCTATTAGCTCCAGAGAGCCCGCGGATCTGAGACGGAAAGGTAGTATCGACGACAGCAGAACAATGACAATGGGTCGTGTTAGACTGTTCGTTGCAAATCCCGATCAGTGAAGTGGGGGCACATCCCATTTGGAGTGAGAGGGCTCTCCAGTTCATCCTCCTGGGGTCGACATTCCTCGCGTGTGCCGCATTCGTTACAGATCTCAACATCTAACATTCCAATCTTCGGCTCCGAAACATGCTTTGAACGCCCACTTTTAGCATGCGGATTCAACACCCCATCGCTCTCCACGCAAATCTTATGTCTCGTTTCCTTCATTCCATGGTCTCCTTTCAGCCTTTCTTTCGGACGAGAGTACCCTTTGGTGTTTCACGACGAATACGACCAAAAAGCACAACGGCCTTTTTATTTCTTTTTCTCATTTTATTTAGTCATGGGGCGGCACACACCTCGTCACCACCACCGCTACACATCCACCTACCCAGAATTCCAGATATGAATTCACTGTATATAGAATATCCCTCTTTGCTTTCCATTCACTCAGCAGGACAGAGGGGCGCGCGCACACACAGCTTTGAAAGCATTGAAACTTTGATACCACGATCACTTCGTTTCCTTTTTTTTTTTTTTTTTTTTTTTTTCCTTTTTGGGTTAGTTTTAATTTTAATTTTTCCCCCTTACCTCTTTGGGATTAGTCTTAATATTGAAGTTCTCCATCGATCAGCCATACAGTCGCTTTCGTTTCTTTTCGATATATATTTCCTTACCCATATTTTCATATATTCTATTCATACCATAGTCCGTTTATATCTTTTGCTCTTTAGCTTTTTCTTTTGGTTTCACACTGTACAAATACAAAACTAAGTATACCACTATCGTTTTTCTGTTTTCCTTTCGTTTATACCACAAAATTGATCTTTTCTTCGCTTTCTTTCTGATGGTTGAGAATCTTGTTCAGGGCCTTTTCCTGCTGGGGGATTTTGATGACATTCGTTCTGCTTTTCCAAAAATTCATGGCGCATATAACCTTTTTCTTCTACTTCTTGCTTCTCGTTCAACTTGATGGGATTATGTATTTCTCGGTGGGCGTTCTTCTTTCTTCTTTTAGCTTTCGCTATATGTCTCTGACATTATTTTTCATCACGACGGATGAAATTTAAGAAATATTAAAGTCAGACTCTTATTTTTCCTCTTACCTACTATTGGATCATTGATACTATTCTTTATTACGATTTCTCTTACCTACTCTTACTAAGCCACCTGAAGCTGAGCTGAATTTCTTACATCTACATGTTAAAAGATGAAATTGAAACCAGACAATTAAATATACTTTTTACAAATTTGATTTATTCCAGACTATATTACTGCGCTTGTGATGACAAGGAGTGGAGATATGGCTTAGGCATGCATATGAACTCCTTGAACGATGTAGTAGATTACTTCTCTTGTATTTTCGATCAATCTCTCCTCAGCTTAGGTATTATCCGACCAGATGATTGACCGGCAGGAGGGCTACAAATGCCAAAAGGGACAAAACATATACTTTGCGAGCCAACTTCCAGTTCATAATATCTGCTCGGTTCGCAGGATACACACCAGAACAATGGAACTACGGATAGCAACTACTATGCGGATAAAGAAAACTAATGCACAGTTCACAGGTAATAAACGCCATCATGATTCACGTGAGCATTTCCGCTGCCATACCAATCCTTCTTTACTTCATCTTTTTCCGTTCTCCATTCTTACATCCCATTCAATCACTGGAACTTTTTACCACTTCTTCGCTTCCATGCCATCTGGCGGACTAGTTTCCACTTTGCCCTTACCTACTTCCGACCAATTGGTACTCAGTGCCGTGCCATTGCTCTCTACGTAACTCTTCATCATGGCTCGTCGAGTATCCGGGTCGGCATCTTTGTAAAGTTTCTTGAAAAAGCCATTAACAGGATCAGAAGAAAAATCATCGTCGTTGATGTCCGCATAGTCGATATCATCCTCTTCGCTCGTCTTTGATGCTGCGGCTGCACTCTTTGAATCCCCGTTTGCAGGCTTTTTCGAAGAAGAGGCCAAGTCGCTTACAACTTTATCCCAGTTTTTGGGACCTGAGCGAGAAGATGTGGGGTATGCTGGGGGTTTATCTACTGGCTTTGGTGGGGCGGCAGTAGTGGTACTTGTTGATGTTGAGGATGAGGTAACGGGTTCTGTGGATTCTAGGGCCGCCCATTTCTTCCCTGCTTCGGCCTTCTGGAGGGTAAACTCGACTTTTGTGCCGAGGATCTTGTAGTATGATGCGGTCGGGTTTATGGGGTGGGCGAGGGGGTCAAGAGTAAAGCTGAATTCGGAGCCGTTGGAGAGCGGGAAGGTGATTGTCAACTATATTTTTCTGGTTTAGCTATTGTGGTTTAGTTGTATAAACTAGGAAGGGGAGCTTACAGAACGCTCTTCCAGTTCAACATTAGTTTCCTCCTTTGGAACACCCTTGACAAATAAACTGATAGTAACAGATGTGTTTGTCTGATACCACTCATGCCGGATCTTGTCTGCTGGTGTTATCACACCTTTTGGAGCTGGAACTGGTGATGGTGGAGCAGCTTGCTTTGCAGCTTCGACTGGGGCCGCCGGAGCCTTACCCTTGTCTGTAGTATTCGCCTTTGGTTCTTCATAGTCGTCGGGAAGCTCTTCGACTCTACCGCTATCTCCAGCTGACGTCGGCGGTTTAGAAGCAGCTGGCTTTTTCGAAGCAGGTTTCGGAATCTCGACATCTGGGAACTCCGTCACGGTTACCTCACGTCTAACATCATCGTCTAGGATATCGTTCAGCTTTAGTTCTAGCTTTTTCTGCCAGAATGCGATGGATTTCTCCTTGTCGTTATATTTCAAGGCCCAGTTGAAGCATACGCCCGCGTCGCCGTAGCGTTCCATCAATAGTAACGATATGCCGCGACGTTGCTGCGCCAGAGCCAGTTGCTCGCGGTTGCCCTTACGCTGAGCGAGGAGTATGGCGACTTCGGCATCGGAGAGAGCGGCCTCATAGTTCGAGGACCGCTGGTAAGCAGTGGAGCGTTTGATGTAATAGTCAACCGAGGTGGGGATTCCCGCTAGGGCCTGGGTGTAATAGGTGATGGCGGCGGGGTAGTCTTGTGACGTGAGAGCGGCGGCGCCCTTAGCAGCCAGGTTAGCGGGATCGGAAGACATTATTAGGATTTCGGACGTGAACAGGCTATGGGGCTGGAGAGGTGGTGTATGTGATGCCGTCGACGGAAGGGAGGCGGGGGGACGAGGAGGTTGGAGAGATGGTGGTGATGGGGCTGGTGGGGGGACGAGGACTGCTCAGTTGGTCTCAAAGCGGAAAGAAGGATCACATCGAAAAAGCAACGTTTTTGTGCGACATGAGCACAACACTTTTATGTCTAACAGAAGCGCAGTTCGCAGCCGTCAATCCGTTTACCGTTTCTAATCTAGTCTCGGGGCGACGTTTAATTCTAACTACTGCGATAGCGGTGCGATTCAGCCTGACGACGACTCATAAGCTCCGATGAAACGGAGACAAAGGGCGTTGGATTTTCTAGCGTCCGACTGCCGCTTGGCAGCTCGTGTGGGTCACATCCGGCAGGCAGAATAGCGGTCCACGCACTCTGACTGGGGCTGGGTGTTTGCAGAATAGTGGTCCCGGTTTCCAATTATGGTAACGACGTCCCGGGATCCTTTCAGCGAGTCTGCTCCGCCCATATTCATTGGCATCTCAGATGTCTGTGTTGATATATATTTCACTCCTCGCCAGTTCCCAGTGTTGGTTTGGAGTCTTCATGAAACAGCTATTCCTTTCGTCAAGAATTAAATGTCTAGCCGAACTTAAATTAATCTAGTAATCATCTACTTTTCATTAGAACTTTTAGCATTTTTTGCAAATCAATACAATGGGACTGTTTAGCAGAAAAGACAAGTCCGCTGGTGCAAGTCTTGCACCAAGCACCTCGAACACTTTAGCACCTCACACTCGATACGCTCCTTCAATTGCTTCAACCGCTCCGCCAAGCTACCGCTCGCGGTACAGCAACGAATTTGAATATGATGGTCATACTCCTGAACCAACATCTTATAGTTATCGTAACTACGATTATTCGACCGATCCAAATACCTACGATGGCAGTTATGTCCCAACATCCACCTCGTCGCATTCATCCCGCAATAGCAGAAATGCACAGGAGCCCACTACTTATACCGCACCTTCATATGCCGAAAAAGGCGAACCAACTACATATACATATAATGGCCCATCTTACAACCGTGGAAGAACGCCTGAGCCAACATCTTCCAGCTCTAGACTGTCACCATACGCTGGAAATAACGAGCCAACTTCATACAGTGCATCTGCCTACGGTGAAAAAAAGCGTCCCAGCAGTTCTAATTCATATAATCCATATGCTGCCCAAGACGCAAATCCCAGATCATCACAAAATAACAGTAATCCCTACATCAAGCCGAGTTCAAATTTCGGGGCACACCAGGGGAGCAGCAATCCCTATAGCTCACCGAAACCGAGTACGAGCCCGAGAGCACCGGCGAATAACAGCAACCCATACAGCACATCGAGTGCAAGCTCCAGGGGACCACGGGGATACAGCGGTACATCATCTGATACTTACCCCTCAGCCTACGAAACATACAGCAACTACTCTCAAAACGACCACTCCGAACCAACAAACTATCATGCTGCAGACGAACAAGCGGATTTGGAAGAAGAAGACCCAGAAGTCCTCAAGCATAAGATTCGCTACACAAAAGAACAATCCTACAACTCCACCGACCGAGCACTCAACGCTGCGGCGCGTGCCAGTGCAGCAGGAACAAACACGCTCGCCAGTCTATCCGAACAAGGAGAAAAGCTCAAAGCTACAAAACTCAACCTCGAACTTGCAAAGACTCACGGCGACATCGCCGGCCATCAGGCTAAAGATTTGAAAGTTGCAAATAGAGCACTTTTTATGCCCCATGTCAACAACCCCTTCTCGAAAGGTAAACAGCGTGCGCAGGATGAACGGGAGCGTCTACTCGTGCAGAGAAATTGGGACGGCCGCTTAGTCCAGGAACGAGCGCAAATAGCCCAACGACAGGAGCAAAAGTCTCTGAAACTCGGATTGACACCTCTTGGCGTCCGCCCGGCTCCTAGAACGACAGATGAAAATCCGAAAAGGGGCAAGAAATGGGGAATGTACCAGTTTGAAGCCGACGAGGAGGACGACAGACTAGAGCAAGGCATTGATGACAATTTGAAGCAGTTGTCTGCTGCGACAAGCCATTTGAATTTACTGGCAAAAACTATCAATGGGGCCGTGGTTGATGAGAAGGCAATGATTAATAGTTTAAATGGTCAAGTAAGTTTCAACCCGAACCGTTGTCAAATTCCACTGGTATATATATGATACTAACATATTTGATACGTAGGTCCACGATGTTGATGATAATCTGATAAGAGCTGGATACAAGTTGAAACCATACGGGTACTAAACCCGTATCGCCAAGAGATTGGAAGCGGTGGAATTTACGGTCCTTTCTAGTCCAACATTTCCATTATACCCATACGTTTCACGCTTAGATTTAGCGTTGTAATATTTTTTAGAGATAGTCATTTCACACATATTTTATTGCCGTATCTACTTAGTTATAATAACAGTAGATTTATATCCAATTATTCAATTGAGCTTCCCGATAAATTCGTATCCATTTCAAATACAATTATGTACAGTAAAATGATTAAACATTACTTCGTCGAAACCGGCGAATGCCTAAGAAATCCCTTCTCATAACTTCATTACTCGTGCAAACTGCGATCCCAATAAAAAGAACGAACGAGTGACACTGAACGGACAATAGGACAGTTCAAATTATATATCCACGACCCCTCCCTTACCCAGATATTTCGTTGCTAAAGATGCAGCGTCTTTTCACTCATCATCTTCATCCCGTCTGTGATGATGATGGTGGTGATGCCTTCTCTCCACGTCTTCCCCCTCATCGCGCTCCACCTCGATAGGCTGTTCATATCGGTCTTGATACATCTCCCTACTCTTCTCTTTAGCGTGTTCCCTTGTCTTTTCTCTATACTCCTCCCATTTATCGATTCCGCGGGTCTCGAGCAACTTGTCGGCTTCCGCGGCTGCGAATGCGGCTAGGAGTTCTTTGGCGAGAGCATGCGATACAGGACGTCCTTGTTCACGTTGATGTTTTTCAAATTCGTGAAAAGCGGCGAATGCAGCTGCACCGGCGAGGAGCTCGTGACTTTACAATATGTGTTAGTTGGTGATTATTTCATTAGACTGGTCGATTGGCGTGTACCTTAGTTTTCCGTCGTGTTGATGGGTAGAGCTTGATTCCTCAGAATCTTCTAAGAGAAATGTGTTAGCAGATTCCGGATAATTCCGGGATGTAGGCGATTTTTCCTTACCATCATGATGGTGGTGGGGCATTTTGAAAATTGAGCCGAGTTTGGTATGGTTTTTGGTAAAAGATTTCTCCGAAGCGATAGTAGATCTGTAGACCTTTTTGGATATTCTGCTATAGAGTACTATCTATAGTTATTGCTTGATCGTGGATTTGTTTTAAATGGTAATGTCTGATTTCTTATGATTTTGTGTTGAAGGTGGTATTCAAGAAGCCTTATTCGTTTTGCAGCTCCTCAAGGTTCCTTTATAGAACCTCGGAATCCCGAATTAGCCCGAGAGGTAATCAGACCACTCTTGCGCTGCGAATACGGTCTGGAGATATTAGTCAACCGTAGATGCATCATTTCCGCCGACCTCCCGACATTTTTTCTAGAAGCTACATTACGGGACTAGGATCGTGCGGTTTGTCCCTTTCCTTCGCGCGAGGGTGAAATTTCTCAAAGCTAAAGCTCTTAGCGTTGCCCAAATGCAGCATGACGTGATCTTACCCTGACGGTTTTCGAGCTTCAGGGTCTTCTCCGAGGAAACAGTTGCCAGTAGTCAGCAGATTATGATAGAGCTCACTTAAGGGGAATTATACACAAATTAGGAAGCAACAGTACACTTCGCGCCTCGGAATAGTTTTTTAATCGGGTTCCCCGCCATTTCTGTCCGAGATGTTGGAAAGCACACTCTGGCCGGCAAGAAATGTATTTTGAAAGACAGAGATTTTATCGTTTAGTGGTAGTTATTGGAGAAGTCCAACACATACCGTCGAAGCTAAATTGGAGCGGGGTCCGCATAGTCTCGAGACCCTTCTTGTGTTGAGAAGGGTCTTCTCGACACTAGTTACTTAAGTAGGTAGCTATGATAGGGTCTGCGAGCAAATTTACATTCTTTCTTGTACTTGGGGTTCTCTACTTGTTACGGCACAATTGGCCTTGGAGCCGTTATCTTGATACAATTATGATAGCCATGTAATTTATTAAATTAATATGTACGGTACATGCTCAATAGAAGCAAAGTTCATATTACTCGCTATAGGCTTTTCCCATTGCATTATTGATCTCATAGGATTTATATCCGGCAAATAGCAATGCCCTAGTTACACCAAGTCCATGCTAGCATTCCACTAATCGCGACGGTGATGATGATGTGGTGTTTCTTGAGTGTACTGATTCTGCTGGTAACTTGGATCGTATCCAGACTGGTTTCCGTATTGCTGGTCATACAGATTCTCGGCGCCGTGCTTTGCCCTCATCTTCTCCTTCTCCTTGTCAATGAAGTCCAATCCCTTGCCCTCGAATAGTTTATCGGCCTCCAGGGCAGCGAATGCACCAATGGCCTCCTTTGCAAACCCATGGCTAACAGGTTGGCCGGATTCTCTCTGTTTCTTTTCCCATTCGTGAATGCCAGCAAATGCAGCAGCTCCAGCGAACAACTCGTGGCTATTGGGAAAAATAGTTAGTGTCCAGTGCAAATACACGAAGACTTGATATTACGAAATGTAGAATACCTCTTCTTAGCCTCGTGATGCTCTGGGTGATCCTCGTCGTAGACCTTTCTGTAGTTATCGTTAGCTTCACCTGTATTGGCAAACTAGAATTAGCACTGAGCAAGTAAATGCTGCATTAAAGTGAGCAAACGGTAGATTTACGAACCCCAATCCATTGTGATATATTTCAAGATCTGAAGGCTTGGTATGTAAATGTGTGTTGGTTTTGTTGGAAGGTAGCAAAGTTAATGATCGATAGGATTGCAATTCTCATCAAATAGCTACCCTCTGCTCCTTAAATATTGATTTTTTGAGCTCGTTTACCCCGCACGTAATCAATTATCTCGTATTCTACTAGATTTGAGCGGATGTGAAAGTACCATATACAAATGCGTTATTCTATTTCGTCATGGAGGGCCACGCTCGGACTAGTTCGCTGCAAGGTTCACTGCTGCAACCATCGTATGTTCGCGTTCAAAGGAGGAGAGCCCGACGCTATCCTTCGGCCGGAGTTGCCCTGAAATATCTCACAAGTACCCTCTACCAATGGAAACCAGGAGTAAAGGTATTCGAACATTCTCCAGGGGAGGGGTAACCTATGATAACTCTTTCGACGCGCGTACGACACCCAACCACCCTAGGCATTTGCCTCGATACGTGCAAGTTGAGGGTCTTTGAGAGACAATTTCAGCTTGAATCTGTCCACTTAGCCAGAAAATCCATCGGGGGCTATTGAGTCGGCCGAATGACATTATCGGCTTGAATTGGAAATAGTTCGAGCCCTGGCTGCAAGGTTCTTTTTCTTGCGTAGCTAAGCTTTTCCTTCCAAGAAACTAGTACCACACTAATGATGGGGCCAAGGCGGATCCGGGAGGGGTCGGATTTAGTCCAAAAAGTTCAGGTCTTTTTTCCCCAACACGTCGAACCCAATACAGATGCAGATTGCCAAACTCCATGATACGGAAGATGCCTCGAATTGACGCAAGGGTATGGAAAACCTTCGGCTAAATCGGCATGGGGCAAGAGTTATGTTTTCAATGGTGGTGTCCTATCATCAATTGATGGGAAGAATATTGCAATTGGAAGCGGCGGAAGGTATGTTTTGGCGAGCGTTGGAACGAAGAGACGAGGCATAGCTCCTGCTGACATGCAGTATTTCGCCTGACAGATGACCCCATCTGACAAACACCTTTTATTGGTTTCGCTAACGTTGTAACTGTTGAAAACATTCAAACTGCTACCTTCTCTCAACCACATCGCAATGCATTACGTTATGAACGATCAGATAATCCGCGACTTAACACGGTGGCCCCCTAAAACCCTCTTGCGAATATATATTGTAGCCTCATATAGATCTAGTGAGAAGGTCATAAGCAGATGCAAGTACCTTGGCAGAATTGACCACGAGACAGTCAGGGTGATATGGAAGACTGGTCTAGACTTTGGATGCACAATGCAAAGAAAAATAATATATCCGGCAATTTCGTGATTGAATCAGGGCGAAATATTGGATTCCCATGGCCCAGAACCACGGCTTATATTTAGAAATAGGCAAGACTGATGGAAATCTCACACCTCAGCTTCCAGGCTACTCCAACTGTCTACTCAGTTATTACGGCGTCACTGGTACCTAGACAACTCGGGCGCAAAAAACTGGGTTTCTGAAAAATACCGTACGGATTGCCTCAAGAAGTTGAAGAAGCCCAAGCCTCCGATAGGATACCTATCAGGACAATTGCATGTTAAATTGCGAATATCGACGCATGCGCGCAGTCTGACGTTACACATTTCTGAGCCGCCAACATCGTGGTTAAGTTTCCAAGGGCTCCGGAATATCCCACCTCACCGGATAAACCCCGCTGTAATATACCTTAAATTTGGGTTATGGTGGTGTCGAAGCCAAACCCTTTTAAAGTGCAGATTACGGCGTGTTCACAATGTTCACGCGTTGGACCGATGCGTGTTGTGTTTCCGTCTATGCAAGTTCGGAACAGCGAAAAGCTTAGCTGAGTAGTTAATTTTCCGTATTCGAAGACCGAGCTTAGTAATTTCAATTGTTTCATGCGTAGCTGATAGCTGCACCGCCGGGTAAACAAGGCGCAGAGGTCCCAGGCGGTAATGGCAATGTAGACTTATCGACAACTTTCTGCTGCAATATATTAATTATACCCGGCTAAACTTGGCATCCCATATCTATTATCATACATGCTAAACGCTCCGAGGAGAACATTGGTCAGGAAATGATGTATTTATATCAATTCATCCTTACCAGTTCCGTCTACAGACGCTACTGTTTCATCTTCAATTTCTCACCCCGCCTGCTCTGTCCACCCTCTTTTCTCTCCTCCTTATCAATCCAGCACTGCCTCTCCGATCCGCTCAAAATCTGCCAGTAAGCATGCCAACCGAGAGACAACGGGAACTTGGACGCCCGCCTCTGCTTGTCGAGCCGAACAAGATGAGTAAACCGCGAATTAAACCTGCGAGTACCCAGATCGGGGCTGCGGAGAATATCGTAATCAAAGACATACGGTCTGCATAAACTGATATTCTCAACCGAGGTACAATTTTTCCTTGTTTTGCGCCTGTACCTACAGAAATACGTACCCAGGCGATTTTAGAAGATATGTGCAAAGCGGGGAGCGATGCGAACAAAATGCCAAGACAAATCTATCTATAGCACTAATATCACCTGTCAAATCCGATTTTACTTTTATGAGGGCACAATTATTAGCCCACCATGCCATGGGGGATAAGTCTTTTGGTGGTGATGCTTTCTGCTGACTTGACCTGCAAATGGAGGCGAGGGATTGGAGAGCTGTGTTGCGGAATGGTGCCTTGCATGAACATGAAACCGCATCCTCACCAAAATGGAACAGGTCGATGGAGAAACCGCAGGTACCCACTCACTATAATTTCTATGTAAAGATACAATGTGCAGTATACCAAGAAAGAAAATCTTGCAGACTCTCAAACAAGATTTCGCATCGGATCCGGCAGGAATCACTGTCATCCTGTGGTTGAAACCACACCAAGAATCTTTGACCAATTGAGGGGAATATTCTTGGATGCAGTTGAGAATATTTCGCGAAGCGCCACACTTTCCCATGGAAAGTGTAGACGATGCGGTCGGAAGAAGATTGGACCTGATTTGCCATGTCCTTCAAACTTGCATATTGCATCTGTCAGTTGACCGTTCGAGGGGGGTGGACCTAGCAGGATGCATAAAACTTAAATTCCCAACTTAGGAGACCTGATAGATACCTTCGCGAACGAGATAGTCTTGTTTCGACTTTAAAGCTAGGCTATCCAATTGCCGTAAATTAAAAGTGAGAGCAGCACATTAACTGGAGGATAATCGATTCGCCCTAATGCGATCACAGCGAGACCCGATTTTCTTGCTGATTGTCCTTCCCAGGCACGGATATCGCGGATGACATACTCAGAAGCCAGATTCCCAGTGTGATTTCCTGACCTACAAATATAATTGATGATCTTATATTGGTGATCGATCGTTCTCAAACCCAAAGCCGGACTTGACCTAGCGGAGGATGCAAGCCGGCCCCCTTCAGGGTTGGCGCGGCGGGGAGCTGAGGTGTCTGATGATGCTGGGCAAACGAGTGCCACTTCTCAAGGATCACCACTACTGCAACATCTCACGCCTCACCTGTTAGATCGAACTAGGCTTGCGGGACAGCAATGGAAGGGGGGAATGATTAATCACAAGTAGCACTCGGAAAATATTTCTAGATCTATTACAGAGTTTAACAGGTTTTTGGGGGTTTGCTACCAAGTGGAACAATAAGGGTGGGAACCTAGGTACTGGTATACCTGTCATGGTGAAAATGCAAGACACAACGCCTCCTTCTTCTAGGCGAGGAGGTATCATGCAGGACCCTGAACCGCTCCAATCTAGTGTCTTCCTCCTCACACCTGTGCCTGAAAACGGCGGACCAGAGTACGAAGGATTTCCTTTCTTTTCTTTTCTATTGTACGTTAGAGCATTCGAGTGTTATCCGGACAGTACATGTGGCAGAGAACCCTACCTTTTGGGGGTGTGGTGTTGAAGTTTTGGGGGTCCGCATGATGCATATCATATCAATACTGGGGCACTGCGGCCTTGAGTGAACAGCTTGATCGTATTATTATGCGAAGTTTGCCAGCGGCTTGTTTCTACTGCAGCTCCTCCTGCGGCCTCGTCAGCGTAGCGATTCTTTTTTTGTTCCGATCTCAGTGTCCTATCCCTTGGGTGAAGTTGGGCGAACCTCAGTTTCTTCGAAACATTTATAACATCCTCATTGTCCACCCACCCATCCGTCGACCGGATCGATTCTTTTTTACCCCTCCCCTCGATTTTGGTAACTTGGCGCACGGAGACGGAATAAAGTTCATCAGCTCGAAATCTGTAGATACCTTCCTCTTGGTCCAGTATTTAATAACTACCTCCCTCCGATCCAGCTTTTTTTCTCTCTATCCTCGGTTTCGAAGAAAGACTTTTTTATAAGCGATCCTCAAAACGGATTAACCAATCGACAGAAAACGTACGCATGTTGGCAATGCAAGTTGCCGTTCACTGTCTTCCCGCTAGAATAGTCTCAGTCTGGAGTAAATCGAACAGATACTCAGCCCTGGAACTTTAAATCTGAACTCTGTAGTAGCGGAACCAGACTTCTACCCGGCTTTCCTTTAATTACTCTAGCCTTATATACGGCAACAACCGCACGAATCGAATCCCACCTGCCTCAGCATCAAAAAAAATTTTTTTTTTTTTTTTTTGAAAAAGTGTTCTGCTTCACAAATCTGTTCTGAGCGCTTGGCCAAATCCTCCTGCCTAAATTATTTCTTTTGACAAGTTCGTCTTGTTAGAGATTTAGCTGGCATGTATTAATCATGTTTCTACACTATGAAAAAGGAAGGGCAGTATTGGTAGAGGCAGGAGAACATATACAACAGCGACAACGCAGAAGGAAAAGAACACCACCAAGCCCCTCCGCGACGGTACTTCACCCACGTCAGGAGGCTACACTGCTTCCATCTGCAACATCTCTAGACGATACTGGCAGCCTGGCGGTTCCAGGTTCTACCATTACATACTCTACCAGTACCTATACAAATCCCGGGTTCGTTGTAATACCACAGTGGACCACTGTCACGGAGTCTGGTTCGATAGTGGTGAAAAGCCAGATCACGGTACTCTCCATTCCAGCTTTGCAAACCTTCCAACCAACGAACGCGGCTCCAGGAAACAGCGAAATTGATGTCACAGCACTTCTAACCGACAGTGCAGCAACCTCAACCAGGATGTTATCGACATCACCATCCAAGACTCCAACATCCTCACCCAAACCAACCTCTAGTTCAAATTCCCAACTCGATGGCATGCCTTCGAACCAGTCATTTAGTCCAGTTTTGATATTCGTCGTAGTACTCGTTATTGTCATAGGCGGTTTGCTGTCAGCAGCCAGCTTTTGCTTATATCGAAGATCGAAAAGACGGCAGTGGAAGGGAATGAAACGGAAGGATCAAGAGAATCCCAGGCCAATAAATCATTCGAGACCTGGAACGGCGCAGCCGTACAAGCCGTTTGTTAACAGTCAACGGACGGAATCACCACTTCCACCGCCGCCGCCGGTCTCTCCTTCGATTGAAAGACCGGAATCAGTTCTTACACGAAAACAAAGCGCACTTCTGCCTTCGCCGATGACCGAGTTTCTGACATATCCAAATTTCCCGGTCCCACCTCGGGCTCCGAGTATACCGAAGAAAAGCCCACACCGGCCGCCTGTACCACCTATCCCATCCGAAACAGTCGCTCCTCTCAATTTCAACAAACGCCTGGAGCCTATGAGCATGGACAGCGTGGTTTCTCAACTGAAACTAGATACCTCTGGGGAAAGTCCTCAATATCCACCAGAAGTATATCGCGCGATACACACGTCACCGGCCACCGCTTCACCTAACTCACGGCATAAGAGTTTTGTAAGCATGGAGTCGGCTATCGATCCGGACCTCAGCTTTACCGTTCATGGATCTCGGTTGTCCACTCAGATTGGAGAACTCGTGGGAGACCGCCCGGACGGAGTAGTTTCATATTGGGGGGATTACGACCTCTCGAGGCCATCGCACCATGGTAAAAGGAGCGTTTATGATTCGCCTAGCATGATGAGCCCCCGACTAAGTCCTCTGGGAGAAAACACAATAATGTGGGAAGAGGCATTGATGGACGTGGACTTTGAAGCAAGGACCCCATCTGAAGGCGACGGAAGCTTCAAGGGTTAATACGACCTGAAGTTTATCTGACCGAAATGAAGGCACTTGCATGGATATCACTTTTATCACTATTTCTTTTTTGCTTAGAAAGGCGTTTAGGTTTCATTTGGTCAAGTAAACGAACACACAGGTTACACGCAGGGTGTTTTTTTTTTTTTTTTTTTTTTTTGTTTTACCCATCGGGTTTCCCTTTTTTGGTTTAACTGTGGGTTTTTTTTTTTTTTTTTTTTTTTTTTTTGGTTTACCCATCGGTTTCCCTTATTACTGTCGAATCAGTTTTGGGTACACATTGTTTTCCTTATGTCAGCATATTTCCTTTGTTCGAGATACCAAACAATCTGGGGGGCATTTCCGGCATTTGCGAAGGGCGTTTTCATTGCCACTTTCCTTATTTCATCTCACTTCCTTGCGCCTCAACCTTTTCATCTATTCTTTTCGCTCAACCGATTCCTTCTGCCTTTTTTTGCATCCACTTCAACGGCTATGAGTTAGCCGGCTTGGCTCTGCTCTGCTGGCCTCTTGTCTCTGTGTTTGATACATGCCTCCTTGCTAGTCGACGACATGTCCACGGTACCGTTCTGTACATATGCGCATCTTAGCTGTACCAAAGATCCAAAGAAGAGATCGAAATATAAGCTATCTTGGGGGGAAAATATATACCTCAACTAATATACGAGCCGAAACATTGCGGACTCTTAAAAGCTAAAAAATTTATTTATTTAACAATGAATGGGGCGGTAGACGCTTGTCGGAGTGAACACTCGTCTGTGCATGTACATACCTGCTCGGAATTGTATCCACTGCTGACAAAGAAAGGGAGAGACCGGTCATAGTTTTGTAGGCATGTACATTGTCAATACATGGGCGAAGTGGATACCAGGAGGACCCTCGGTATTGGAGTGCAACCCGGGGGGCTCTCCTGACAGACAGTTGCTACTCCACAATTTTAATATATCTGCAGCGCTGGACACCTGCACATGTGGCAAACCAATACACAGTGGCGTTTCCGAAAGGAAGGTCTGGAGCCCAGAGGCTTCGTATTGGCTCGGTCCTCTTTAATTGTTTTTGATTCATCCCCCTCCTTCTTGCCGATCGGGTTACAGTGTGGCAAAAAAGCACGAAATCCCAGATGTGATTCTGCTGCATAAGGGTTCCTTAGAAATGGAATTTGTGCGGTTGGCTTATTGAATGCCGAAAAGAAATTGTACATACGTTTATCATACGATAACTTCAACCACTGGGTGTCCCTAGGTAACTGGCTTGAACCTTGAGCCAGTAGCGCTATGGCACACTCCACTTTGGAGGTGTCCTTTAGAGTCATCTCAATATCACGAACGCTCTACCTATAATAAATCATTAAAATAAACTTTCAATGATCGCAAGAGCCGGTCTGACAAGAAGTATATGAACTCTTCCGCGAAATAAAGGTGCGATTTTCGATTTAGCGATTAACTAGCGCGACGAGCTGCACCCAAAACAACGGGGGGAACACGGAACAGACAAGAAACTAACGCGAGCCTCCCCCGGCTCTTTGTGGCTTGAGTGGCTTTTATCTTGATTCGTGACAGGCTCGAGCATCGGTAACCCTTGTGAGAGCGAAGTAACGTTATTCCTAAACGGTTTTTTTGGGAGCAGCTTGGCAACTAATTGGTGAGTGGGTACATGATTTGAGGAAATTAACCCACTGGGCTTTCCCACGTTAGAGTTTGGGTGGTTCTCGCTCTAATAAGTGTCAGTCAAACAAAACCCACAACTTGTATCTGCCGAAATCCGGTTCCTGTACCACGAAAACCTTAAGGTGAATCGAGTTTCTTGATTTGTTTCTTTCCGAGTTACACCAAGTCATTTCTGTATGGGATTTGATTATTTCACCCGGATTGCCAGCTATCCGTAAATATTCTGGTGAGGATGTATCGAGTCTGCACCTATCGACAGGGGAAATCCTTATCGCTATGGTCAAATATATCCGCGTGTAGACGGTGTTCAAGGTCATGTTATCAACGCGACCACAAAAGACGAACAATAGCGAACCCCTGTACAAACCAATGGCTGTGCGCATGCGCTATGCTCTGGATGGACTTTGAGACAATTTTGATGCTCATCTACACAGATTGTCTGACATGTACAGGCTGGCGCAGTTCTTGCAGTTTGGGAAATAGGATATGCAGATATAATTCTGTCTTGACCGTACGAGCTAGGCACTTAATTTGACCGAGAAACTCGAGGTACATGTATCAGCGATTGTATTTGTATTTAAACAAGCACAAGGATTCGTTGACTCTTTTTCTTTTCTGACCGGGTGATCGCAATCCTGTCAAAACTGTCAGCTGAAGCGCCATGCTCGAATTGCATGCCTTTGGAATAGTCTTATTCACCCCACCCGTCTGGGCCCAGCTCTTCCAGACGAATAGTTTTGGCGGTGTCGTCGTCGGTAAGACTCCGCAAGTTAAGATGCTACCGACTTGTCTACTTAGTTTTCGTAGCTTCTGTACCGCACTCTGCAATGAACCCGAGCTGATTGATGTTCATACTAATTTACTCAAACCCGCAAAATGAGGTGATGCGGCACATCGATCCACTTGCCTTTTACCCAGAGAGATACGGAAATAGGGGCGAGGTGTGCTTGTCAGCAAACGTGGGGCAGGTTTATCACTCTATCAATTTGCAAGGGCTAAGTTGCTCAGAACCTTGTCCCATATGCAGGTACCGACATTCCCGCGTTGTTTGTTCGGTTAAACTCCAGTTGCACCCCCGTGAATGGTGTTTTTTTTTTTGCTCGTGTCAATCTTACGCGCGTTTTTGGGGTATACGGGAGGCTATAGGTCAGGTCCCGAGGACTTAATTACCAGCACGTCCATTGTAGCAAATGCTAAAGAAAATCAATTAGAAAAACTGTGAATGATTGCATACATTTACAGCGTCAATACCTTTTTATTCGCCAGATGCTATCTCATAATCAAAAGACGGATAACGGATGGGGTTAATAACGCAGAGAATAACATGTGGGCCGGATGGGAAATCACACTTTCGGCATTCCGAGACGAAGCTTTGACCATTCATGGAACCGAGGAAGCGAATCCTATAATATCACGGATCATAAATTTATAACATATAAGATCGCTCAGTGGGAACAACCAACGGGCCAGTCGGCGACCGAGGTTTATTCTGCCGTTCTGTCAACCGTTTAATTATTTTATTTTATCTTTATTTTATTTTTTTGAGAGAATGAGGAAAAGCAGATGCTCGGGCCTTGAACTTGACGTTTTTGAACGAGGAAGGAGATAGAAAACGAACATAAGACTCTCATATGAACCTATCCGTACCCAGTCGGCTGTTTAGAATGTTTCCCGCAGCGGTAATTAGATCGCCGGAGCGGTTCGTTACATGCACCTTGACTCGTTTATTTGAGACCTCTAACAGGCAGTACCAGTCCTATGGAACAGAATAGCCTTTTGACGTATGGGGGCAGAGAATCTTGGGATCATTTGAGGCAGCAGTAAAGCATTTCGGTAAATTTCCCGGTTGAAGGCAGGTTGATGAGTTTTATCAGAGATAACAGATATTGGACACCGGCTCGCCGACAAGTCACTCCATATTGATGACGATTCTAGCGGGGTTCACCTCATGGCAAACTTGCCTCCAATAGCATTGGTTTACTGTGTAGAAATAAATAAATAAAAAATAAAAAATTATGGATTGGGCTGGCAACGAACCAGGCGAGGGAGCCGGCCCCTACGGTAACTTCCGCTCAGAGGAATTGCAAGTCTTAGCCAAGGTCTTTATAAGAAGAAACCCAACACACGGCTTGGTAATCGTCACCTGGGCGGGTTGGCTTCCTTTGATTGTGGCCCTTGGGGCGGTTCTTGGTGCACCCGCTGCCTTCGATTTGATCTTCTGGAAGAAGAATAGAAAATTCTGGACTTTTCAAGTTCCGGAGCATCCGCGAGACAATAAACAAATCTTCAAGGGATGCCCAGGTCTTCGTATCGCGGACGTCGCGTCCTTCTTCATCAGAAAGGAAGCCTTGGGTATTTTAGAGAGGGGTTAGCAATATATCGCAGCCAAACCTTTGCGCTTTGTCCTCCAGATTCGTAAACCGAAATGAACGATCTCTCATCCGATCTCGCGGTCTGTGACGAAGGCCCCGGAAACAGAATTTCCAGCAAATAAGGTGCGGCAAAGGGGATAAGACAAGAAGGACCCAAGAACCAAAGAGAGAATTGACAGCCAGTGTGGTGTCAACCGCTAACGGATACCGGAAAGTGACCCAAGGCGTTAGTCGCCAATTTGCTTGTATCTTTGACCCTTTACATTCAAAATCTGTCCTGTGGGAATTGAAGACGAGGATTAATGATGAAGTTCCTCGGAACTCTAGCTCTGTCACAAAGCACATTGAGAGAAAAAAAAATGTGACAGAAAAGTTTCCTGCGTTGACGTTGCTTTTGTTACACTCAAAAGATGTATTCCTCTGAAGCTTATCTCCACGTGATAGAGAGTCACTTACTGGCAACCAACTTTCTGTTGCGAAGATAACTTCATTGGCAGGGAAGTTAGCCACCAGGTTTCAGAAAGCCTCGAGCAAACCCAGCTGGAGTAGGAACAGACCGCCTTTGTGCGACTGATCGATCGTAGTTACTTGTTTGTGTTCGATAACTCCATCTATCATCACGTAGCGAGAGAAGGTCAGAGAGCACATTAGAAGGTCGTGCGCTGCATAAAGAGGCTGGCCGACGCCCACTAGCAAGCGAAGGTCCAAATCAATGTCCATGGGACCGAGTCCCACCATGCATAGCGATCGAGGGATAAGGGTCCGCAGGAAAAGGAGGACGGAATGCTTGCCGGGAGGCTGCTAAACCGCGGTCTGTCAGGATCCAGGACTCTGGCCTTGAGCCTGGTGCATGATAGCCCTCAAAAAACCAATAAATTTTGACGCGTATACAATCCGCGTAGAAACTCGAAATATGTAAGTCAGAACCAGAAGCAAAAAAAAACAAAAAACTTAATGCTATCATGAGAAAATTGTTTTGGCTGTCTTTTTTCCTCTGTCGCGGTATGTGCTTTCCCTTAGCTTCAGCCATCGCTTGAGCAATGTGACCGACGCTTCCCTTTTCCGGACTTGAATTGGTTTTACGAGAGAGAAGACATTTCAAACCCCTATTTCATGTCGAACATGACCAATACCTTTATTGCTCATTGTGATTTAAATGGTACCAAAGCACCGGAAATGCGAGACCTGGCTGTCATGATCCATTTGTGATGCAAAATATGCACCAATGGAATGGGGCCCGGTAGTGACCGTGATTCCGGGACGGGAAAAGGGAAGCTACTGTTGAACATGACGAGAGCTAACGCTAAAACAAAACAAAAAAAAAAAACTTGACGGAAGGCTCAAATGGTAGATAGATAGATGCGCATGGTTTCCCATCAGTGTCAACCGATTTTTATTTTTTTTTGTTCTATAATTTTTTCTTCTTTTTTTCTTTTTCTTTCAATTATTTTTTCCAATTTCACCCCCTTCCCCTTCCTGTGATTCTGGGGCGAAACGAGAATGTGTACTGTGACTAAGCGGTATCAGAATATCTGCAGGTGTCGTCTGCAGATAATGGCTCGCGTTTTCGTATCTGAGCGAGGATGAGCCAAATTGTCTTCCGCTAAAGAAAACTCAGATGGCTTGTCGGGTCGTTCGCATCCCTGCAGCCACTGAAAATTTCTCCTTCTGCTCGAGTTCCCGACTTGGGCCGTATTCATCTTGTAGTGTTGGCTGGATGCCCCTATACCAGTAATTTTGAGGCACCCCGTTTGCCAAGCCGTTGGTATCGAACGGGGCATCAGCAAAAATTTCATGGGAAGCCGTCCCTGAATAGTGGATACCTGTTATTGTATTTTTCTTTTCTTTTCTTTTCTGTGAACCCACTTCACAAGCGCGAGAGTGGAGCTTAATGGGGGCGACTGGAATCTTGCACCAGCAGCTCTGCAGCAAGCCCTCGTTCGTCGCCAAAGGGTGCGAGTGTGCGGCTTGACCCTTTTTCACGGGTCTCCCGCTCGCCGGAGTAATTCTGCAGGAGAGCAGAGAAGCTCTCATGGAACAATGGAAAAGGTTGTTTTTTTGGTCCATTTGTAGGTGCATACTATTCCCTACAGCGTCGACTGGACGAACAAGGCCGATCATGTTGTAATCAATTGACAATATCGGGCAAAACTCAAGCAGGTTGAGGTCTCAGCATGGATATGTTTTGGGCTGGATGGTTAGCTGTTGGGGAAACTGGGCATTGAAGCTAGTCAGTTAGCGGCCGTGGCATTTTATGAGCAAGCCATGTAGCCGAGCCATTCGGGCGCCCTGGAAAGACATATCTGATCCCTCGAGGTGGACTTGGAGAGTACAGTAGCTGGACCAGAGTCACTGCCACTTCGCACTGGGGATCGAGGCCAGGCGCCGGTGCGACGGCTAGATCGGTGCTAAACTGGATACAGTCCAGACAAAAGGAGGCTTTGAACCTTCAATTCCCACTAGCAACCTCGCTATCGATTGCACGAGCGAGCGAACCACTAAACGAAATAAGTCTGGAGCCCTCGTATTCTTTTTTCTTTTCTTTTCTGTTTTCCTTTCCTTTTTAGCTCCATAAACATTTCCAGCGACTTGAGAAGTGGTCCCTCTTGTTCTCTTTCTGCTGCCTTTTGTTTCGGTTCACCATCTTCACCTTATTGCCTGTTTTCTTCTACACGGCGAGCGATTGCAATCGCATATCCTTTTCGATTTGGGTGACAATCAAACAGAGTCGAGCCCTGGAGATCTTTCAAATTCGCCGACAGGAGAACCAGAGCGATAAAACGGAAGCAAGCGTATACGACAGTACATCATTTTTGGTGGATTATCAACATTGGTAGCGAATCCTTTTTTCTTCGGAAGGGTCGAGAATTTCCAGTAGGTACCAAACAAGTGGATGCCATACTCACATACGTCGTTCCTGCAAATCACGGTGGATCCAAACTGCCATTATTTTTCTTCCCTAGCAGCCAAAGTCTTGTTCCAAAATCAAGATTTCTCAGTGTCTCTCCCTCACGGACAGGTACATTGAGTCCGTCTATAGCGGCCATCCTGTGCTTGGGCGAGTACCGGTACCATTGGATAGTTGCTGTCTCCCCACTGGCGTTTCTGTTTGAATCGCACGTTGTTTCTCCTGTCGACTTCTCCTTTTATACACATATCTTCTATATTTTTTGCTTTGCCGGGTAGGCGTTTCTTTTGCAGCTGATAAAACTGGTCCCGGCTGCATTGCTTCTTTGATGGTCGATTGGCTTCCTGTTTCGAGTCTCAAACATCCTGGCAGGTGCCCATATCGGACTTTCTACCCAGCAGCGGCGGCGGGCCTGTGATCGCTGAAGCACGAAGGAACGAAAGACGCCATGCAGACTCTCGTCGTTCTTCGCATCCTCTTTCGCCCATACCAAGCCGTTTTCTCCACCAGCTCTGCCATTCCCGCTCAGTTTGCTCGCGCTGCTGGTTCTCGAGCTGCAGCCAGTCTGTCCGGCCAGTTAGTCTGGTGTGTGTGAATAGGTGGGGACCGGGACGGTGGTGTGGTTGGACGACAGGTCAACGCTTCTTTTCTTCTTCTGCTGCCTCTCTCCAACGCAACATGACATTTAATCACCCGTACCCTCCCTCCTCCACCTCCACTCACAACTGCGATATCTCATCCACCGCTTCATCCATTTCTCCGTCTTCCTCTTGAGATACCCGTCTCCTTTTTTCGTATCCTGTCAGACATTTCAAATCTCAATAGTCATTTCAATTTCTGCCTCCCCTTCCCCCCTTTTCTCTCTCTCTCCCTTCTTCACTTCCTGTCCATCCTTCGTCCTCTCGTCTCGCCCTCTATTTCTCCGGGTTGTCACTATCGTCTCGATATCAAATACCTAGTAGCGTTATCGGACTCAAATCTGACACCTTTTCAAACAACCTAGTTCGACCTAAACGAATCTATATTCGTACAAACCCATCAGAACCTAGATCAGAACTATCCGAGCACCTCGGCTTTAAGAAAGTTAGTGTATTTCTATCTCAGCTAGTTGGTAGATGTCGCACAGACCTTTTGGCCTACCTAATTATTCAGCCCCATTTCCCTTCCTGGCTATTCGTGCGTTTTCTGAATAAACGGTCCATGTTCTATATTTTGCCCTGAGACGTCAACCATCCCGCAGGCAAATAGCACTCGACCAATTCGTCCTTGTATACTTTAATCTCGCATATGTCCCAAAAGTTCAGATCTAGAACCTCTCCTTCGTCGTATAGTCATAACTTACTGGAATCTCCTACAGGTCAAATTCCCGAATCAAAGGTTGCTCCAATTGACTTGAGGCGAACGAACAAAAAAGTACTTTGAACCGGAATCACTTTCACGTCCCGAGAAAGAAAAAAAAGTATTGGATATCGCTCGGCGTCGAAACATCCTCCTCTCGCTCCGGTACACCAACTTCAAACGAAACCTGGATTAAAGTTCAAAAGGTACCCCAAAAACTCAAACGGTATCATTTCGGCCGTAGATCATTTACTTTGAAGGGGAATCGCACCCGTACTCGAAAATAATCGGTCTAGCAAACAAACAATCAACCAACACGAATTTGAGGGGCAGCTAGATTTTGCACGGTGTTGGAGCCAAGGTCGATTTTTAGTTCAACAGGGAAAACACAAGGAAATATATCCAGGCTTCCAAAGCTGAACCAGAAACAGAATAGAACCACGCGAGCAGGAAGCTCCGAAAGTTTGAGTCAAGATGGGTCTCTTCAGCAAGAAAAGCGGTACAAAATCGAATTCGCTCTCCTCAAACGACATCCACAAGAAGGGCTCGTCCACATCGGTCAACTCGTCCATCAAATCTCCGACAACACCAGGGTCGAAGATGGGTTTCGCAAACGGTAACCCTCTGGAAACCATCCCAGCCTCTATGCAGTTGCCACCACCGCCAAACCCGCACGCCGATCCCGTCGCTTACCTACGAAGCCTACACGCAGTTCGAGATCGGACGAAATGCGTCATGGACGCCGCCTTGAAGCAGCAATTGACAAATTTCACCTTTGACAGGTCCAAATGGGATGAGACTGTCAGATATGTCGTTTCTATAATCAAGGTATGGCACTTTCCTCTGTGTTTTTGTTTATATAGAAAGATAGAGAGAAAAAGACGGGGGGAGTACATAAATCTTGGTTGCGTCAGATCTGCCCTTGCAAAAACCGACGATTAATTGAAGACATACGATCGGAACATTTTTAAATATTGACATGATGGTTACTGGGTTTAGAGAGATTATGCGCCAGACTATAATACTATCCCACCACACGGTCGATGGCAACATTTCGAAGTCGGTGGACGGAAGCGTGTCGACCTGTTGATAACGACGTTCGGATCCGAAATTGACCCTATCGAAAAGACAAAGCGTTTGATCGATCTTTTCCTGATATCCGTACTCCTCGATGCTGGTGCCGGAACGAAATGGCAGTACAAATCGAAGGACAACGGCAGAATCTATCGACGGAGCGAAGGATTGGCTGTTGCGAGCATGGATATGTTTAAGGATGGTCTATTCTCGAGCGACCCGAATAATCCCTTCAGAGTCGACGGATCTGCTTTGAAGTTGCTCATGCCGGATGCTCTGGCACGTGGACTGCAAATCACACCGGCAAACCCCATCGATGGACTCCACGGAAGAGCTAATCTGCTGAGGAAGCTGGGTGTGGCTTTGGATAACCAGCAATTTTTCGGCCCAGATAATAGACCTGGAAATATGCTAGGTGAGACATTTCGGCGGAACAACTCAAAAAGCCAGGTGAATACTAAATACTGACGTTTGTGAAAGATTACATCATGAATCACGCTACTACTCAAGACCATGAAGGAAAACCCCATGTTTTGGTACCTACGCTATGGACAGTTCTCTGCGACGGTCTTGCTCCAATCTGGCCCAATTCCCGAACACAACTCGACGGTTCGTCCCTCGGTGATGCATGGCAGTGTAGTACAATGCCACCGGGTCAATACTGGGAGCGAATAATCCCATTCCACAAGATCACACAGTGGCTTACTTACTCGCTCATGGTGCCAATGTCGCGAGTACTGAACATTGTATGGATCGGCGAGCATCTTCTCACGGGCCTTCCCGAATATAGAAACGGCGGGTTGTTCATTGACACCGGTTTACTGACGCTTAAGCCACCACAAGCTAAACGAGGGCTGGAGGCGTATCATGCAAACAGCAAAAAGGAAGGACAGCCAAGCGTGGAGGTAGTCCCGATGTTCTCTGCTGAGGATGATGTTATCGTTGAATGGAGAGCTATGACGGTTCAGCTGCTTGATAGGCTGCTGCCGGAGGTAAACGAGATGCTCGGGCTGCAGGGGCATGAAGCATTGAGTCTTGCACAGATGCTCGAGGCAGGGACTTGGAAGGTATGCTCGATATATCTGAAACTGATTGACAGCTGGGGGGTTTTAGAATAATTGGCTAACTTTGACACTTTAACAGGGTGGGAGAGAACTTGCAGAAGTTTCCCGACCGAACACCAAGGAACCGCCAATCATGATACTGTCGGATGGTACTGTCTTTTAAAAATGGGAATTCTTATTTTTTAGCAAAAAGGCTTCTGGTCACGGGGGTTTTTCTCATCTTCTACTGTGTGGTTTTTAATTACAAGTTTTTTCTCTCGACTCTTACTTTCTCAATATTACGGTGTTTAATCTGCTTTTCATTACCCCCAAACTTACATGCAACAAATCCGGGCGAGAACTGGGTGTTCTGTTTTTCACCATTTACGGCTTTTTCTTTTTCAGTATTCGATTCACGTTGGTCGTTACGCCTTATACCGGGGGGGCTTTAACGTTTTCCCTTATTTCGATTCCTCCAACTGATGCAAAGAGATCCTGCCCCATATATTTATGTGAGCGAGAAAGGACCAGAGACGATATTGCATGTGGCATTTATTCTGTAGAGCCTTGTTTTCCCTTTTATTCGATTCGATGCCTGTAACTTTTTTATATTTTATATTATAACATTGGTGATCGGTCGTTCTGTATCCAGGGTAAGGAGCAAGGAGCATATGACCTTGAAATTTCATTTCAATTTCAAAAAAATTTTTTCTAAAAAAAACTATTACGGAAGGTGCATACTGGAGGATTAGAAAAACATTCTAAAAAATAAACCAAAGTCGGATTGCATGGGATGGAAACTTGAAACTTGGACCAAAAAAATAAAATATCTCGATGGGAAAAAGGGTGGGTACAGTTGATTGTGCATAATATAGTCTGTTTATTTCTCTTCTTTGTCTTACTAGTTACTCTTAGGTTATAAATTATAGGTTATATTACAAAAACAGAAGCTATAAAGAATAATGTGGTGTGACCGAGGAGGCTGCGTGTTTACGTGTAGATTCCGAGTCAACCGATACAACCAGTGTTAATATCATATGATAGGAATAGTAACTAAGCAACCAAAAGCCGGATATCCCCGCCCAGCCGCCTCGATCGGACTCAGAATAGTGCGTAGGGCGTTAACGCGAACATCTGAGCAAGATATGGACAACCGTGCTCTAACAACTAGGTCAAAAGTCCGTGATTCGGAGCTTCTCGGCCGGAATGGGGACTGAGGGTGGGCAGCTGTCATGCCATGCAAAAGGCTGGCAATGCGGTTTCGCATTCGCGGAAGATGCCTGGGAACTTGCAACTGCTTTGCAAAATGCGGGGAATCCATGGCGACTGCATCCAATCGGCACGAGAACGAAGCCAAGGCCGAATCAGGCTTGTTCGCGTTTGTGCTGGCTTTTGGTCGTCCTGCGGTCTCGGGTCATTTACCCCGGATTTCTTCATGAGAGGAGCCAGGGAGAAATTTTTTCTTCAAAGGTTAGACTCTCGGGCTCGACCTGGGAAACTGGTTCGCCTGCAGTCAATGCAGCCAGGCTAGCTGAAACCCTTCCTTTTTTTTGCTCTTCGTGAAAAAATTTTCGAATCATCGGCTGCATGCTGAATGGCCGCCATTTGCCACTGACAAAGGAAAATTTTCATTCCGGTCAGGAACGAGATCTCGATACACTATACTGTGGACAATAGCATTCCTTCTGTCGGCTTTCATCAGCAGAGTGCAATTCGATCGCGGCGGATGTGACTACTACTGCTGCTGCTGGTCTCCGGTTGAATTGTTAGTTTACTTTGTTAGCTTGCACCCGCCACCAGGTAAACACGACCAACTCCCAATGTCGTCATTGATCCTTCACCTCATCACCAACAGTATCTAACCTTGCAAAAACATTATTTCCATCCGCTGTAGTCTAGTTGTTTACGAAGACGACATACGCCTTTTTATCGGATCGAAAGTAAATCGCACGATACACAATCGTCCCGCCTTTGAACGAACGACGGGAAACCTACGCTCCCCCGGAGCAGCGCCGATTTTCACCATGTTACTGCCGAACCACCCATCCCTCTTCGAGGTTCGGTCCACCGGGGACGATGTAGCAACCACGTATCCGCCCACTGGAGGTGTAGTGTTAAGCATCGAAGCAGTCAGCGGGATCACAGGGTAGGAAACCACAAGAGCGAAAAAAAAGCAGAAGAATAGTAATATCAATAAAGAGAAAGAATATGTCCCGTATTCGATAATGAAGCGAACGGATGCCCGCTGGCTTCCTGTAGCGGATTTTGGATTTCACTGGAGTTTGAATATTAAGACAAAGGGAGCAATCACAGCTGACTGGAACCGGCCCTTGTTGGTGGGATGATATAGATCTGTGTCGATTGCCTGCTGGCTGGTAGTGTTTACACCGCAGATAATTGAAAATGTAAGATGACTTTCTTTCAGCCTCTCTGACTTGCATTTTATTGTACATGTACAGCCCCGAAGTTCCCTTTTTTGTTTACGCTGCTCGCTTGTGTGACGGTGGGACTGACGCGATTTCAAATGATTTGATTGTAGTTCAAACGAGGTTCGGCGGAAGGGTTATCTTTGACTTTCCTGTGGCTGTGGCTCTTGGGTGATATATTCAACGTACTGGGCGCGATCTTGCAGGGTGTCATCCCGACAATGGTATGTATAAATTATGGCTTCGTGTTAGCGTTCGAGACTCATGCTGACCACCTATATCCTTTGTCATAGCTCATACTAGCAATCTATTATACATTTGCAGACATTGTCCTTCTCGTCCAATGCCTCTACTACCGAGCCTACAACCGCAAGCACCATCCACAAGAACAGGTGCCAACCAATGGCAATGGCAACGGCAACGGCCATAGTACAGCCCGACCAGGCACTGCAGGCTCGGATGCAGGGCATACTGAGGAATCGCCACTGCTCTCCCGCAACATTTCCGATTACTATGGTGGTGAAGAACGTCGCGGTAGCCTCTCCATGCTTGCAGAACACGCGCACCACCTCTCGCCCGCGAACCCTCTCCACAGCCTCCCGCCTTCTCGTCCACAGAGCCCCGTGAAACAATACACAAACGGCGAATACACCAATGGCGACGGTAATAACTCGTCCCAAACCGTCGGTGGCACCGCAAACGGTTCCCGCGATAATGGCAGCGGTAGGAAAAGTCTCTGGAAAGCCATCATGCGCGATACTATCGCCGTATCACTCGTTTTGTTCGCCGGGATCGCGGGATACTACCTTACCCCTGCGTCACATCCACCTCAGGACCCTCATATTCCCGAACGCCACCGCGAGCCCCTCGTATTCTCGTTCTACGGCCAAATCTTTGGTTACCTCTGCGCGGTTTTGTACCTCGGGTCGCGGATCCCCCAGATCATACTCAACTACCAGAGGAAGTCATGCGAAGGGGTTGCGTTTTTGTTCTTCCTGTTTGCGTGTTTGGGGAATGTGACTTATGTGGTTAGTATTCTGGCTTATAGCCCTGGGAAAGTGGAAGATGGGGAAGGTTATTGGAGGTATATCGCTGTGAATTCGAGCTGGTTGCTGGGTAGTTTTGGCACTTTGGCGTTGGACTTTGTGGTGAGCGGTCTTTTTCTTTCTTATTTTTTGGTCTCAGAGCACACTTTTATCTATAAACTTATGGGAGGGGGTTGCTGATATATTTATTTCTTTGTGGTATAGATATTTGTCCAGTTCTTCTTGTACAGAAAGGATGAAGATTACTATGTATCGGAAAGCGCGATCCTAAGCGACGAAGAGGGTGAAACTGTCCATCGGCCGTGAGTGATATTAAGGGAGAACGCCCTTTGTTTTCTTGCTAATTTGTAACATTATTGTGGTACATATCACTCACATCAACTGCGTTCGGGTGCCGGATGTACCGGATCATTCCTTTGGAGAAAATAAGTTGCGATTATGATGTTTTTTTGGTTCCAATTTGTAGTTTAATGAGCAAAAGTCTGAACTATTCTGTACTATAGCTATTTTGTTAATTTTGTATAACAGCTAGTCATTACAATGAGATAAAATTCCCATCTGAAATTTTGTAAAAATTGATGATTGGCGGTCGGCTATCTTTGAACCTGACGCCTGGCCATATGTGCTTGGTTTACTTGTAGCTAAAGGGTCCAACAATAGAACAAAAAGAAAAGGTTCTAGCGTATTTCTGGAAAACTGACTGTAGCTCGAACGTTGGGCACCGGGCCTGGGATGCTATTTTTTCTTAGTATCCTAAAGACGCCTAGAAATGGGAAGCAAGAATGGAGCCTGGCGCGAGCTCAGGGCTATGACGTCATACGTCTCCTACCTCCAGAACTCTTTGCACCCAACTTGGCGTCGGCAAGCGGTACATATACACCCATTCCGACACTTATCTTATCAGGAAGACCCAGCAGTTATTAGATCTACGATCCACGGAGGAGGTATCGGTTACGGCATTCGATGGGTTCTATATTTACCATGCACTGAGACCTTTGGATATGCACAAGATCTTAAGACCTCACTGCACGGGATCTCTTGGATTTCCACGGGTCTATCAGTAACCTACGTTAACGCGCAGCTTATGGCTTATCGGCCGGTGGAAAAAGAAACTGCCGATGCGCAATACTAGATAAGATAGGTATTTGATTGATTACAAAAGGCTTGGGCCGTATCATATTATTTTACTGGTCAGATGGTCTATATTTCTCGAAAGAACTCCTCCTACAGACTGGTAATGTAAGAATTAAGCGTACTGTCGGCGGGTTCGCGAAGCTCATGGGTGTAAGTCGTCCCTGGTCAACAACAAAAAAAAAACTGCCCCAAATGGTCGCGCTGAGTTCCGACATTTGGGTCAAACGGTCTTCTAGTCCTCTCGAGCTGCAGACTTACATCATCATCGTTGATTACTGTGCAAGCAAAGAAAGAAAGAAAAAAACAGAACAAAAAGCTAGGACCACTTGGTGTATAGCTGAGTAATCGGTTTTATCGGCAGCCGTACTCTACTAACTCCTTCCTTCGCTTTTTTATTTTTAAATAATGAGGTGTTATTAGACGTATGTTGTTGTACTAACGTTATACGGCTAACGTGAACCTTTTAAGCTGCCTATTACGCCTTAGTGGCAAGTAAATCGAGCGTTTGATCAGCCCTAGCGTAGGGAGGAAACCGGGAATAATCCTTTGATGATGACAAACGGAGCTCGGATTACCAATTTTCAATTAAGTTTCTCTGTTTCTTCTCTTTTTCGCGGTTCGTGGAAGGGATTTGGGGGTATTTTACTTACTCGGTTAGTTAGCTAGTACTAGTACGCTAGTCGGCTTTTTTAACAATACGTACGTCGGAAGCTTCGGATGCGCGGAGAATGTTCGATGGAAGAGATGAGATCATGTAATCTGGGGTTTGTGTGAGATGTAAGGTCTTGTGATTGGAAATGGGATTTGAACGGGGAGTCATTTGGGTAGCTTCAGAGAATTTGGTGTGGCTTGAAGTGTATATAAAGGGCGTGGAGGATGGTGGATTAATTGTCATTTTAAAATACAACAGTGTATAAACGCATCAGCAGAGCATTCAAAGATACTGGATTCTACAAACTACATCTTCAAGTTACATAAGCTTTTGATATCTTATCCTTTTTTCGTGAAATATTCTCTCAGAGCCTCAAACAACAGCACTATCATATATACTAAACTGTCTACATACACGAAAAATATCCCAATAATCAAATATTAAATCAATCCCGTCAATACCTAAGAAACCGACCAAAGAAAACTAAATAAACACCACACGAACAATGGGCTCCCATCATCACCACCGCCGCGAGGAATCTGACCGTGACAGTCACCGCGATCACAAGGGCAAGCGCTCCCACGAGATCCTTGCCGGCGCCGCAGCCTTTGCCGCCTTCCGCGCTTTCGAAGCCCATCAAAAGTCACAGGGAAAGCCCGTCTCGCATGCCTTCGCAAAGGAACTCCTAGCAGCCTTCGCGGCCGCCGAAGTCGAGAAGCTAATCGAGACTAAAGGACGAGATAAATGGGACGAATACCGATCTCGATCCAAGACTCGCGAGGAGGCTAAGGAAAAGAGTACAGAGCTGTATCGAGATCAATATGAGAGACAGATCGAAGCTGGGGATTACGAGGAAGAGGAGGTTGAAGAGACTGAGAAGAGGCGTCACAGACATAGTAGGGAGATTGAGGAACCTACGAGGAGACATCACGAACACAGACGGCAGTACGAAGAGCAATATTATTAGGCTGCTTATAGCTTAGAAGATGTTTTAAACGATGATAGCTTGATGATTGTGATACCCTACTCTCTCTCTTCTGTTTTTTGATACATAGCGGGTTTCTTTTTGTTATTTCAATTCAGGATGCTTGTAGGATAGATTATTTGAACCCGTTAGAGCTAGAATTTATCTAATCGGTTGCAGAAACCGTTATTACTTTTTGATTCTCAGACACCTTCTTTGGATTTATGTGAATGTGTTGCTGCGTTGTTCGGTGCCGCATTGGAATCTGCGCTATCAAAAATTTCTATGTGACAAAAAGTCTCGAAGCTCTAGCTCAAACCTTCCACCATTCTCAAGATACCCACTACAGCTTCGACATCCTCTAGTTAAACTACCTACTCGCTAGCACATACTCAGATATACAGGAAATCCAATCATATAAAAAGCCAGCCTCCACAAGATCCGTCTACCAAAATGGTCACAACAGTCTCGTCCGCTAGCCCTTCCAAACCCACCATTCACCCCCCGCCTCCAACTCTCGACGAAGACACAATCGACGACCTCCTCTACTTTTCCCGCACAGGCGAGCTCGAAGATCTCCAGACTACCATTGCCGAGCTCTCGAAATCCTTAAATCGTTATTCTCTCGAAATCCCCGCTGCAGCACTCGACCCTTACAGCGGAAATACATGTCTGCACATGGCCGCCGCGAATAACCACGTCAACGTCGTCGAGTATATACTATCACTGGAATCGCCGCCGCTAGCTACGCCTGTTGTGCACCCTGAAAATCTACCTGTAGTCGACATATCCTCTATTTTGCATTCTTCGTCGACAACAGAAGCTGGAACTGGAGATGCGGCGACATCGATATCGATACCGCAGACGTATATTCACACTCTACTCAATTTCCCGAATAACAGCGGGAATACACCGTTACACTGGGCATGTTTGAACGGACATATCGATGCGGTCAAAGTCCTCGTTAGAGCGGGTGCTGACCCTGGGGTTTTGAACGCCGCCGGACACGACTGTGTGTATGAAGCCGAGGTTAACGATAAGAGTAATGTTGTGGAATGGGTGTTGGAGTATGCCGAAGGGCTGGATAGCGGTGTCGGAGTTGTTGGGGAAGGGGAGGATGAAGGGAAGCAGGGAACGGGTGAAGAGAAAAGTGAAGAGGTGAATAATGCAGATGTATTGAGGGATGAAGGAAGTCACCATGCAAAGAAAGAGGAGGCCTTGAAGGACGCAGAGACTGTGATTCCGATTGACAAGTTGGAGTTGGGAGGAAAGGAGCCAACGATCCGGTGATTTAAGCCTGGGATGAACAAAATAACATAAAAAATTAAATACAAAAACATTGGAAATCTGCTTTTATAGTGTGGTTATTTTGAGAAGCAGGAGTTCTGTCAAAATTGTTAGATCTGAGTAATTCGACCACTACCCCAACCAGCTGATTCGAGTTATGCACTTGCTCTGGAAAGCGAATACAATGATATAAACAGGAACTGCTGATACAAAAGAATGGCACTGGCGCTGCAGCGTTAAAAAATTCTTATAATATTTGAAAGGGTGTGCTAAATTAAGTTATAGCTTGGTATTGAGAGGTTTCCGATGCATCTTGCAACAATACGTACGCGTAGCTACCTTGTTCCGGTACAGTGGTTTTTATAGATGCTAATAATTTAAGCCACAAATCTCATTTTCTACTTGATTATAGTGAGTCAATTAATTCCATCAGCGATAATATATCTTGCTAGATCCCAGATGTCTGGACAGCGCGTTGTTTCAGTCTCGAGGTCGTATGTAGATACAGGCTACGGATATAGCGCTGATTGGCGGCCTGGGATGGCTAGGAATACCACAATTGGTCTTGCAGGCTTAGCCTGGTTTTGTAATCTCAGCCCATTATAGTATCGCAGCTCGTTATCGATGGTTTGTCCCTTAGCTATATTTTTTTAATATTGCAGGCATCAATTCGCTTATTGGGGCGCATGATGTTTGTCCATCTTGCACGGAATTTTGACCAGGTTCGGTACCTCCAAGCGGGATTTTAGTGCATCTGCCCTAGCTGAGCAGTTAACAAGGACTTGTTTCGGCCGGTGTGCTGGCGTCATTGCTTGTCAGTTGGTTGGTTGGTTGACTTGATGGGAAACTGCGACTGAGGATGGGGCATTTCAGATTCTCCTAAATTGTATATCTAAACATCAGTTCCCTATCAGCGCATCTACGTGCATCTGCTCATCGATCTTTCGCTTCGAATTCGCCAGTCCTGCGGCACACACTACGGTCTAGATAGCCAGACGAGCCAGACGGGAGCACACTATGTGTTTTGGGGACAGTCGGTTCCTGCTTCGGCTATGAAGTTCGCAAAGTATGGTTGATCGTGCCCCTTTGTTGTCGTACAGATACAATTACACCGAGTGCTAACCTGCTGCGTGACATTCTCAAGGCAACTGGAGGACAATCTCGTCCCCGAATGGCGGATCAAATATCTCGATTACAAGGCATGTAGTCTATAGAATACCCTTTGTCTGCAACCCATCATGTTGACTTGAATTACCTCGATAGGGCGCGAAGAAGAAACTCAAGGCCGTTCGACGCGCCATACGCAATGCTGAAGCTGCGAGTGCCTCCACCCTCGGATACCCGTCGCCAGGTGCTGCCGCTGGCATTGCCCAGCGGTTTCGATCCGGATCTGTCTCGCGGTCTGCCATATCTTCGCTACAACAGCATATATCCCCGACGAGAGACAGATCTTCGAGTCGGTCGGAGCCTCGAAAGTCGATTGCCGAACCTGCGTCGACCACACCAGCATCCAACGGGCTCGCACCTTCGCCCGCCCCCAACTCCACTCCGGGGAAACTGAGACAATCCGAAAGACTCCCACTCAGTATACAGGAGGATGAATACGAGGATGAGCTTGATAGACGTCAGTCCACTACTCGCAGGAGTGCATTGGCTGATGCTGATCACTGGGCCGCATCCAAGAATGAGCATGGCGACGCTGACGAGAGACGATATCTTAACCCTTCTCCCATAGCAGGCCAGCTAGCAGCACCGAGTGCCGGGTATGGATCTATCTCGCCTGGTCCCGCAGCTGTTGTCCGCACCGCGAGCACGATCGCTATACCCCCTCGGCCATCTTTACCTCCGGATCTCGACCTCCCTGAACCTGCTAGACCGTTAGAAGACCATGCCACCTTGGTCTTACAACGAGCTCAGACTTACGACTCTTCTCTTTCTTCAAAGGGGAACGGTGTCCCCAAGGGAGAGCGAACGCCGCGTTTTGCCATCAAGAGTGACGACCCAACCAACCGATACCCTCTGACAGTCCGCCCAAATGATGATCGAGGCCTGAGGCCATCGCTGTCTCAAGAACCTCCGACACCTCGCACATTCAACAGTCATGGGAATCGACCGATCTTTCGAAATGTCTTTGGTAGCATCCGGCGCCGCGTAGCCGGTCGTCGACCCTCCGTTCCGAACCTTCACAGTGCCCAAATATTCCTCGAAATGACAGAAGATGCGCAGAAGGAGTTCTTCAACTTTCTCGCCGACGAGATTCAAAAGATAAATGACTTTTACGAAACCAAGGAGATGGAGGCAAGGGAACGACTCGCTCGAATCGAGCAGCAGATCTCAATCATGACTCGCAACCGCCTTATCGAAAAGGAACGCGAACGTCAGGCCGAAGAGGAGGATGCTGCTGCACCGCCGTTCGACTGGAAGCACCCTAAAGATATCGTCACCCAGGTTAAGAAACGTATCTCAATGGATACAAGGACCAATAGCGGCAAATCAGCGCTTCGTTATGGTTCTGCACCCAATGACACTGGCATTCAACCCACCATCGCCAAACTTAGCAGCGCAGCGCTGGAAACAGCAGCCGGGCCTGCCCAACCGCGCCACCGCACCGGAACTGCATCATCACTTGACGATTATACGCGACGCCAGGAAACTCAGCACGTTCGATATAAAACAGCAAAGCGGAAACTAAAGGCCGCACTTATCGAGTACTACCATTCCCTCGAACTTCTCAAGTCTTATAGTCTTCTTAACAGAGAAGGGTTCCGCAAGATCCTCAAAAAGTTCGACAAGACCGCCCACACCCATATCGCAAACAAGTATCTTGAGGAGAAAGTGCACACAGCAAGTTTTGCTAGTAGTGAAGAAATCGAGAAACTGCTGGGTAAAACAGAGGATATATTTGCTACTCACTACGAGAAGGGTCGGAGAAAGCATGCGGTGGAGCGCTTAAGAACTCGGGACCAGAAACGACCCGCTACGGGGGCGATGTTTAGAGGTGGCTGGTGGCTGGGTATGACAATGCCTCTGCTAGTGCAGGCGCTATATGAAGCATACTACCGATTACAGGACGGATATGGAATGCGGCACGAGAGCCAAGTCAGCTACCTATTACAAATATGGGCTGGCTTTGGGTTCCCGACGCTATTCGTATTGCTATTCAGTCTTTGTTGCAGAGCCTGGGTAGGCGCACGAATTAACTATGTCTTTATCTTTGAGTTTGATACGAGGAATAATTTAGATTGGAGGGAATTAATAGAGGTGAGCCTGCCTGACCATCAAGTCGTCATGCTAGTACTAAATCATGTGACCCATAGTTGCCTTCAATGTTTGCCTTCATTCAGGCCCTACTGATGTGGTTCTCATTCGTCGAATTTTGGGGCGATGGGTTCGATAGAATATGGTTTCCTTTGATCTATGTTGTCATTCTCTTGCTCATTATTTTCAATCCTTTCAAGATCGTTTACTATCATAGCAGAAAATGGCTTCTCTACACACTAGTAAGTCTTTCTTTCGACCCTGAGTCTAGCTCTGTACACTAACTTTATACCCAACAGTACCGTTTACTCTGGGCTGGTTACTACCCTGTCGAGTTCCGTGATTTCTGGTCCGGTGATATCTTCTGTAGCTTGACCTATACCATTGGCAACTTCCCCCTCTTCTTCTGCCTCTGGTCTCAAGGCTGGGATAACCCAGGACAATGCAATTCATCACACTCCCGAGTTCTCGGCTTTTTCACCTGTCTTCCGTCAATATGGCGTCTGCTGCAATGTTTCCGTCGTTACTACGATACCAGGAACGCATTTCCGCATCTTGCCAACGCAGCAAAGTACGGATGTGGTATCATGTACTACATGATGCTGAGTATGTGGCGGATTGATAGGAGTGATGAGAGGCTCAAAGCAGCATTTATACTCTTCGCAGCACTGAATTCACTATATACCTGTATGATGCAATCCTCTACTTTCAAACCTTTTGGATATTAGCTGACTCGTCTCTGTAGCTACGTGGGATCTCTTGATGGATTGGTCCTTGCTGAATTGGTACGCACCAAACCGCCTGCTTCGTACCGAACTAGCGTTCAGAAAACCAGCGGCCTACTACTCGGCTATGATCGTCGATCCCATAATTCGGTTCAGTTGGATATTCTATGTGATATTCGTGAACGATATTCAACATTCAGCATTTTTAAGCTTTGGGATCAGTCTCGCCGAATTATTTAGAAGATTCATCTGGTGTTTCTTCCGTATGGAGAACGAACACTGTACAAAGTACGGCTCTCATTCCCATCCATTTGCTTAAATCCACTCGCCCACCCACTCTACCGCTTCGATTTTTATTTAACACTAACACATCCTTTTCTCACCATACAGCGTAAATAAATTCCGCGCCTACAAAGATGACGTCCCGCTTCCTTACAATGTTCCATTCCCACACCTTCAACCCGCCAATGCCCACAATAGCCCATCGACCATCGGTCGAACCCCCAGAATCAAAACTACGGCACCTCGCATAACCGGCGCGGAAGCCGGCGTAGACGAAGAAGTCGCCGCTGTAAGCGGCGGTCTATCTCACGGACACGGACACGGACACGGTCGACACGCTAGTATCGTCACAGTAACATCGCTCAGCGGCACCGGGTTGGCCGGTTTAACACAATCCCCAAGCGCAATCGAAGCCGGACGGTCACCTACACTTAGAAGAACGAGTGCCGGCGATGCGATGGTTGAACGGACACCGCTGTTGAGGGCGTATACGCTCGCTACCGCCGCCCATGCACAGGACTTTGAGAGGAAACGGCGACCGTCGGGTGCGCCTGGTACTGCTGGTGGTGAGGTGGCGGGTAGTGCGCCGGGTAGATTTCGGGGGTATTTCCCGACCGGATCTGCGCTTGTTGACGACGATGATGACGATGATGACGATGATGACGATAGTGAGAGTGAAGAGGATCGTAAGAGGAAGGCTATTGGAGTTAACGAGGGGACCGGGGGCGGCGGGGCAGGGTATGCACCGGGTTTGGCGGATGGTGCGGTGGAAGAGATGGCCGGGCTTACTTCGCGGAGGCCAAAAACCGGGGGGAGACGACCGAGCGAGGGTGAAGATGCCGGGAATAGGGCGACTGCAGTGGGGTTTAGAGGCACTGGGGCGGTATTAAGTCCCTCTATTATCCCACAGGAGCAGGAGGGCGGTGTAAGTCCTGGTGTTGGACCGTCAAGTAGGGGACCCTATGCGGGCCGTGATTATGAAAGGAATCGACGACGGCGACGGCGGCGCCGTAGTAGAAGCGGTGGTGAGAGTAGCAGTTAACCTGGCTTGCTAGATCGTTATTTTTTTATGACATTATCTATTTTGAAGGGTTTTCTATTTAGCGATTGTTTGGAATATATATATACATCATATATGCATGGTAGAAGCATAGCGTGGCGGAATGGCAAATTTTGTATTCTACATCTCCTTGATATCTCTGCAATACTTATTTATCACTACGCTGTTTTTTTTTCAAACTAGATTAGGAATACATATTCTGGTAGCTAACGGTGTGAGGGAGCTTAACCTATATTGTAAATCTCTCTCATGCATTTCTAATCGTATGTTGTTTTGCGTCTTCTAATCAACTACTCAACTGCATCCTAAGCAATAAATTAGAAAAACAAAATAGATGAGTGCACCATCGCATGCTGAGAAAATATCTATTCGCATTCCAGAAAAGGGTTATAAAGAGATAGGATTCCAGCTACGGGTCCGGAGGAGACAGCTATGGATCAGGATAAACCTGCCCATTTAGAACTTGGGGTTAGAGGGTGATTGACAGGTGAGTTGTAGGAATTCCAACGGTACAAACGCCACGGTGAGTTGGATATATCGCGAGGATAAAATGGGGACCTATTAGGCATCCAGGTAGATAGAGAACAATGCCAGAATATGAGAAGGCTTCTATGTAAAAATCAATCGAGGGATAAGAGTTTATTGTCTAGGCTGTAGATAATTGTGAATGGAGTAGACAGAGTTAGGGATGACAGTTACACAAAGAACTGGGTTTGCTGATAAGAAAACGAAAAATAAGATAACGCCGATTTAATATGCAATACCGACTCAGTAGCGGTTAAATCATAAGAATTATTTCGCATCCGCTGTTGTCGTTACTTTATCGTATAAGTGATAGCGCCTCTATTTTTGAAGGGTCCAATAGCCATTATCTGCAATCATAAAAGAGACAGAGGTTAGCATAAATTCATCTACGGCAGATTGTAGGGCAGCATACCATCTTTCATCAAATCGCAAACCCAGACTTTTGGTTGAGTTAAACGCCTGCAAAACGTATCCATGAACATTTTGAGCATTGGTTTTGTACTCCCCGGAAATCTGGAAATTAAGTCAGCAAAGCGAAAGAGCTGGTATTGAAGGACAAGGACACATACTCCTTCTTCAAGGCCTCAAGCATAGCAACTTTTGTATGATCCGTTCCTACTATGAAACGAAGACATTTTTCTAACTTATCAGCGGATTCAAACGAACAACAATCAAGACCGACAATCCGCATGAAAAAGCGATAATGCTCATCAGGGCTCATCCCAACTTTAAAAGCAATCGCAGGGTCCGCAATATCTCCGAGGGTGGGCAAATTGCCACCTCCGAGCTCTAATAACGCTTTTTGAGCCTGCGGCTCACGGATGTCGTCGAAATGGGTGCGAACACCATTCCACGTAGTGGATGATGGATTCCTCTCATGCTGTGACCATTGTATCGTGCTCGTGATTCCCAGAGAACTACGTGAAGCACCTGATTTCTGCCCTTGCGGAAGAGCAGTGGTCTGGCTCTGCATGTTTGATGAGTGTCCGGCTTGTGGAGCTTGACTTATACGGCCTTCCTTTCCGTTCGCAGCTCCGATTACAAAACCAGCTTGTTGAGAGGGGCCAGCCTGTGGTTGGAAGATAGATTGTATCGGATTTTGTGCAGAAGTGACTCGGCTCGATGGACGTGTTTGTGGCAAGGGTTGCTTCTTCCTTTCAGGAGCCCAATACTTCCCTGAAAATGGATCGATTGGCGCATTATGCCCCGCTAGATGAAGTACTCTTATTAGTTCGATGATATATAAAAATACCTCAGTGCCCAAAGGCATGAATGCCAAACTTACCAAGGAGAACACCCAATCTATACTTATCCCATTCCTCGGATCTTGGACACTCGTCCTCCCACATTAATCCGGATGAAGCTGGAATTAATGGACCGGCCACCACATTCTTCTTCTTTGCAAAATCTTCTGTCTCATCCTCAACAAAGTCTTCCATCTCATCGGGACTACCGATATCCATGGGATCCTCGTCCTCTTCGCTTAATAACTCTTCACCATCATCATCCGGTTCTTCGATCCATTCGGCTTCAGAATCGTAGTCATAGTTGATGCCTGGCAAGGTCTTCTGGAAAGGGTTTCTGCCTTTGCGGAGCCCCGATGTTTTGGGAATGCGAGTGAAAGTGCCACGGTAAGCCGGGCGAACATCCTCTGCGTACCTGAGAACCTTGCGTGGCAATTTCTTCAGGCACTTGACATAGTCCGTCTGGTCTGATTTTCTGTCGCTAAAGAAATCTGGAACGGGACCGGGAGATGAGTTTAATCTAGCAAGGATCTGCTTTGTAGAAAGTTTTGGCAAATTGCCTCTCTTGCGGCGCTTAGCTGGCGGAATCGAGAAGACATCTTCAAAATAAGATGGAGGAAGTGGTCGGGGGATATGAAATTTAGGCACATCCACGTCCATTGCATCCGCAGATTCAGGGCCACGCTTGAGGACAAACTTGTCCATCTCTTGACAGGCGAATATTGATGCTGATTCATCTTTTTGGAAGCTGTGTGGAGGAGCAACCGTAACTCCGGCTCTAACAAAGAACGGCTGGAAATACTTGACAAAATCACTCTTATTTGGCTTGTCAGTCATCTCCACATCTGAGGAAGTAGAGGTAGCAGCTATAGGAAGCGCCTGTGCTATGGCCTGGGTGGCAACTGGAGCTTGAGTCAGCTGTGATGAAGCTACATCGTTCTTAGCTGTAGGAGCTGGAAGAGGTGACGTTGCAAAGGAAGCTGAAGCAGATGGGCCCCTCTTGAAGAACGAATCCATGCGAAGCTGGGCCTTTTCATATTATCATCAGAATGACGTTTCCAGTTTAGGAGGGCAACGTGTGCTTACTTTATCCTTCTTTGCCTTCTGTTCTTCTTTCTTCGCCTTTTCTTCCTCTTTCTTCATCCTCTCTTCATCCTTTCGTGCCTTCTCAGCATCCTTTTTAGCTTTTTCCTCATCACGTTTGGTTTTCTCAGCAATCTTTTCAGCTTCTTTCTTTGCTTTCTCTTCGTCTTTAAGCTTCTTCTGCTCTTCCTTCTCAGCTTTCTACGAAGATCATTCAAATTATCAGCATCAGACATACAGCAGACCTAGGATAAGGTTGGTAAGTTATAACACACAATACGGGCCTTTTCTCGCTCCTTTTCTTCCTTCTCTTTACGTTTCTCCTCCTTCTCCTTTTCTTTCTCTGCCTTCTCCTTTTCTTTCTCCGCCTTTTCTTCTGCTGTTAACTTTGTGCGCTTCTTTGGGGGTGGGGCGTCATTTGTCCCATCTAACCCAAGACTAGACATCTTGCTTGCCGTTTCGGTATCCGGTAGAGAGTCATTGGGAGTTGGAGTAACGGATCTATTGAGTTGAGGAGAAGGAGGGGCAGACGATAAGGGACTGCTTGGTTCGACTGTGTGGCGGATGGCAGCTAAGGAACCCCGCTGGACGGATTCAGATGCCATGATCGAAGATTGGCAAATACGCAGCGGCTGCTGCTGCCGGGACGGCAACGAAGGATCAACTATGACTGCACACGTGGGACTGTTAAAAGACTGTCGACAACTCAGAGAAAAGAAGCTGAGGCTCAAGCTACCTACCAAGGGGTTTGAGAGGACTTGGGAATCCTAAATGCTCGATTGAAAAAGATAGGAACAAGTGCAATGGGTGATAGATGACGATGCTAGTGGGATTTCGTCGAAGAGCCGATGGTTCGAGCAGACAGTTGTTGTTTTGATAAGTGTCCAAGGTGCATGTAGCCGCTGGGGAGACGCGACGGCTTCCGCTATGCTGCACCAAGCTGGCCCTGCCAAGACTCCCAATTTACGCGTGGTCCCAAAACGGTGCATCAAACGGCCAACACGCTTTCTCCAACAGCAGCAGACAAACACCGACAGGTTCCCAGACAAATATCGACTCATGGTGGCTAGACATTTCTCAGGGGGCTTAGTATAGCCTTGGGCTACTCAAACAAACGAACAGTCTAGAATCCCTATGATTTTGGCGATATTTAACCAGAAGTTGTACAAGAAATGCTGAGTAAAGTCTATAGCCTAATTGTTAACTAGACCGGTCGACCATGATACGATCTTAAGATCTAAACGCCATATATTAAATTTGAATTTGATATTTGGCCGCTACGCCTGTTGCAAAGAGAGCTTGTTGGTCATCCGATACTGATACCAAAACATGCTATGTACAAAGCCTGAGATGGCTATATCACGGTGCTTAACTTCCTGGTGTTTTATTTTTCTTTCCTGGATCATGTCTAACAAAACTCTAAGGCTCAGATCCATATATATCTTTAAGACTAAACCCTCTAATTTGTAACCTAAACCACCTCTCTTATGAATATATCATCAATCGCCACCTTGGCACTTGAACAAGTCGCCCCAACCCCACACCTCACCAAAACTGTAACATCCAGATCCACATTTGCAGAATCACCAGGATTGAACTGTATGCTGATCAAAATCCAGCTAGTACTCGTCTCTGTAGGAAGTAACGTCAACGAATTAATCGCAACATTCTCGCCGTTGCGGTAGACTGCGATCTGTGCTGTCAGGTCGAACGCTGGCCCAGCGAGTTTCTTAACGTAGAAACCATATTCGTATAGAGTATTGGGAGTTAGAGCAATTGGATGATCTGGGTTCGTGTATGTATCGAACCAAGAGAGGTCTCTGGTCTGCGGGTGAAAGTTGACCTTTCTGAAAGTATTGTCAGAGATAGTGTTTTTGAATCAAGGAACGGATAACTTTGCGAGACTAACAGGTACTTTGATCCCGAGTGGGCAGTGCTAGCCCCACTCGCTGTTGAATAGTCAACTGCGCCGTTGATGTTTTCGGACTCGACAACCCAGTTCGTATCCGGCGTTTCAAAACTGTTAGTATACGATTTTGTAGTCTGTGGTTCAAGCACGGCGACGGTTGTCACGGCAGTTACGACAGATCCATCACCCGTAGCAGTAGAGAGGTATGTGAAAGTCTTCGTTCTATGCATGACGGAATTTTAGTGGAACAGTTCGCTAGGATCAACCCATGGGTTCTGTTGACGTACATACACTGGTATGGGGCATCCTAAAGAGGTTGAAGCTTGACGTACTTTCAGGTTGTGCTGTGGGCTAGCAGTCGCAAGAGTAGCCAGAAGAGGCGCGAGACAGAAAATTTTGGATACCATGTCGACTGATTGCGTTCCTGCTAACTACCACCTGGTTCGGAGGATTCGACGATGTATTGACACAAGCAAATCTTCAAAGCGGAAAATGGCACCCCTCGCAAAGTTCTCTTGCTGGTTATATATATTGATTTTCCTAAATTAAAGCTTAAACTTGAGTAATCGAGTGTTTATATATTATATTAGCGGGTTTAGCCCATTGACTACGGCCGAGAACTCTCTAGGACTCAGCATGGCGAAATCTGAGTCGCGACAAAATCCAATCAATCTAGTCAGCACTAGTCATATTAACAATATCGGATGGAATAGCCGAGTATATCGAACTACCGTGTAAAGGATTTCCTAGGATTCTGTCTACATAGCTACCCGTCTTTACCGCAATGCAATATACTATTACTGGTAAGACATAAGCTTAAAAGGGTTAAAATGCAGCAATCCTGCAGGTACTCAACCCATGGCCAAAGACCGATATCCCATCTACCGATAGCTATAATTCGGCAACGTAGACATGGAGGTAAGAAGGTATTTGACACACTAGACAATCACCTTAGCGTTCGGTCTAGAACTGCTATAGCCCCGTTGTCGTGCTCCCGTTGTCATGATATTTTGCCGTGATCCGAACCTTAACCCTGATTTCTTACTTATTGCCACACAGGGTAAGCAGCTTGGCGGCTACCTGACAACACCCCAGGTCTGAAATAGCGCCCTGGCAATCGCCAAGTAGAATTCTAATGGTTTTCAGATGGTGGCAAATGCATTAACTTATGAGAAGTTTAGATCAAGGGTGAATACGAACCTGAAGGTACTATAGAGTATTCCTTATTAGGAAACTACAAACAAGTCTGGCCCTAACTAAGGGATTATTATTGCATCTATATTATAACTGCCATGGCTTTGCAGGCGACTTCTGCCGTATGCATAGATGAGGGGAAACCCTATAGTAGGCATAGTTTTTCCGCGGGCTTATCTCTATTAACAGCCAGACTCGATTGTATGCGGTATGTTATATCCTCTCCGAGGGTAAAGTCGATGTTTAAGCCTGCACTTGCGATGCGAATATCTGCATTTTCGTAAGATTTTACGAGCTATATTGCGGACATATGAAGACCAAAAGCTATAATACTAGCTAGCTATTGGAATGATCACTAGAATGCTTATAAATATATGGGAATTGATATTTGGGCATATGAGAGAACCTCGCAAGAAAACACCAGCGTTAGGCTTTTTCAGCTCTCGAGGCCTAACACATGTTACTTATGTATTAATGCGCAACGAACCGTAGTTTTGTAAATTCGATCTAAAAGCATGCCTTTGATGCGTCCTGCTTGTCTTTCGATTCCCTGCGATATATATCATTTATTCCCTTTCTATTACTTCGAGTATCGGAGACAGCCGATCGCACCCATATCAAATCTACGGACTATAAATACAGTCCTCATACAATCTCATTAACTGAACTAATGACTGGTCAAACTTAGTTGATATTATGCATCTTCGATCGAACCTTCGCTTCGAACGGCTAGTTTTACGAGACAAATCGAATTCGGCCAGAAATCACGTAATTTAAATATCTTGACAGAATAATATGTAAAGTTTTATAATCTAGGAAAGAGCAACGGATTTTCTATTTGCCTCGAGCGCCTGGTTTCGAGGCTACCTGAATCTGTGACAGCACTGTATTGTAGTTTGATCTTGAGAATCTTGGGCTGTTAGAAGCTACTACTACCAACTAGTATGGCGTTTTAGGATCACGTCAATGGAAACTGATTGTACATACACCTCGCGATGTCCGAAAGTCAGCTGATGATCATATGATTACGAGAGTAGTTTCGCGACGTAGGTACCTATTGATTCTTCTCATGTTCGTTCAGAAATTAATACTAGCCATGATATAGAGCTATAATTACCAAACGAATAATAGCTCTACAGAAGAGAAGACATGATAAGGAGTTCGTGTTAATGTTATAATGTTGCCCCACACGAGCTCAGATAGAATATCAAACACGTAGATACCGATAGAAAAGAAATCATCCCTTGTTATCCCACTTGTTGCTGAACCCTTTACTCATCGACTTGCCTGCTATATTTTGTCTCGGACACCACTACTTGGATGGGATGGTATCATGATTGTGTGTGTGTCGACGTGTTTGGTCAGCCGAATAAAGGCTAGCCATCTTCAATCTTCTCAATCTCAGGATCACGAAAGTTAGATAAAAGTCTCAAAGAGTACGCATGAATATTCGAATGTGAAAAGTAGATAATTATTTATTTAGTTATATATACAATACAATTAATGTCAGTATTCTGCTGATTGCATTAATGATGAACTCTTGTTAAACCATTCCCCAGTCCAGAACTAGTCGCATACGACAAACGATCCCGCAACACCCAAGAAAACCCCGCTACTTTTAAATTTCATGAATTAAGGAAAACCACCGTGGGGTGTAAAGGTACAACCCTCAACTCCTTAATGACTTTTGTACAAGCTATAAATGCAAACTAAGCGCGTGTTAGTTGTGTACTTTGTATATTTGGTCGTATCAGAGTCGAGGGTTCAGACTTACAAATTTCAAAGACCACACCTGCGTGCACCGAATCCGGGGTTGTGGGAAACAACCCCAAAATTAAAAGTAACCGTTTGTTTGCAAACAAAAACCAAACAGCGTGCATCGATCCACTCTTTTCTTAAGCCGCTCTTTGCAGTAGCGAAAAGAGAAGAGGGTTTTGAAGGCTAGGACTGCCTGTTTGATGCCTTGGAGGCTCGATAGGACTTGATGCTGGAGTAGGGCAGGAGTGGATCGAGGAGAGGATGCTATTGGAGATAGCGACCTGATAGCGAAACGACGCGATCGCTGTGACATCGGGAGCAGAAGAAATAGACCATCTTCTTCGGAGAACCATTTTGGCTAGCTGGTATGCCAGTTAGTCGTGAATCAAGATGTCTTTTTTTTTTTTTTTTTTAGCAAACTGGGTATCAACTTACTGGGTATTTATCAAAGAAGGTTGCACGTGTTAAGGCAAGATGGCGAAATCAGATGAATAACGCCCCGTATAGAATCTTAAACGATTGGGTGAGAGTGAGAGTTATGGTGAGGAAATAGTAGATCAAATGAAGCCAACTTGGTTATGATAACTTGGGTTTTATTCGGTGGCATGTCTCATAACTTATATTTTCTGGAGGGCGGAATCGGATGGCGGATATGGGGTATGGGGAAAGACAGCTCCGGCTTAGAATTTTAGTATGTGTTCAAGGCCAAGTCCCCTATCAATTAATCCGGACTTGCACGGGAAAACTGGCACCACCGTACAATAGTTATAAAAAACATACCGGCTGAACAGCAGCAACGCCCCACTTGCAAGGAAGAAATTCTGTTCTGCAACGCCTGCGGTGCTTAGCCAGAAACCTGTCGCCAAGAAATTTGCCTTCTTGATCTCAAAGTTGCATTGCACGGGACTGAAAAGACCGCACGGATCAGGCATCGGGCATGGCTGGGGGTTTGATATTTTAGCAACAATGGCGACTTCCCTGCCAAGTTGAACTCCAGAATCTCTCCGGGCCTAGCTTGGACGAGCCGCGCGCGATTGGTGAGACTATTAATGCGTGACAAGGATACCGCCATATTGTTCGACACAATTTGCATAAATGAATGTGATACCTATTGTATTATAACGGCTAAGCTGGTGAAAACATGGGTCTGGACTGGCAGAAAAATTTTGACAAATTTTCCACCTTCAAACTCCGTGACTTAGCATTGCGTGGCGGAATTATTTTATCAGGGTCAAACCAGGTTCTCTTAGCGGGCGGGTGCAAAAGCCTCAAATTGAAAATATCAAATCCCAATCCCGCTTGGGTATTTTTTGCAATGCTAGCGCTATCTTTTCCGTACTGAACTGGTCTTCTCCTTTTTGAATTCCTGAATAACAAGCGTGGCTGCTTTCGGTGCAATGATACGAAACTAATCTTTGAGCAGGTGTTGCCAAAGAGTGCTCAGACCTTGCTGGCGAGCTTTTGTGACAAGTCGTCTGTTCTCCATCGGTTTTGGAATTGGCATGCAAGCTGAACTGTAAGCACAGCACAGACGATTTTAAAATTTTACAAGTGCAATCGTGATTGTCGGAATGCTTTCCGTCAAAAGCGTCGTCAAAGCGTTCGAAACATACAACAGATGCTCTGGTAAGTTGTGACCGTCAGTTTGGTGCAGTGGGTCCATAGCTAGTTTGACGCAAGTCAAGGGTTGGACGCTCAGACGTGAGGTCATGGTCATGGTTTGCGGAGATAGCTTGGTTGCTCAAAGGGAACTGTAGATGTTTCGTCTAGTGTCTCCACTTTTCTAGTTTTCAATCGCGGGTCCCCACTTCTTTTCCCCAGCTCCGCGCGCCCGGTCAACAGCTTTGCGGACTTGTGCGATGCTCAAATCACCCGAATCAAACTATTATTGACTTGACCACCACAATGAGGCAAAAGTTCCCAAGCCACTTTGACCCAGACAATACAGCAGGTTTCCTACGAAAATCCAATTAATCAGAAATAAATTGGTTTCAACTGAAGTTTATAGCTTAACGTGATTAACACCTGCAGTGTTCTGGAACATATTTCATGGCGTCAGGCTCCACCGGAAGTGGAGAATCGTCCATCAGATGACCCAACGCCAAAAAGAACTAGACGAGGACATTTTAAAAAAAGTAGCTAGTCGACTTTGAAGGGTGTCTTGTCTACCTACCTCGGTATGTACCATGTCTACTCGGGCTTTCCCTTGAAGATCGACCAAAACCCTTTCCATCGAAGCGAGAATGCGGGGTAATGGAGTAGTGGTCTGTTTCTGCGAAGAGTCGATGGGGTGAGGCGGGTAATTAGATGCTGGTACCTCCAGGCTACCTAACTCGCAAAGCATCCAGCAGACCCTCGAAAATCTTTACTCGGACCGGGTGACCTCGCGGACTTGTAAACTCATCTGACCCGAGAATTGAGATTTTTGTTGTATTCTAGAAAATGTGAGGCAGCTAGCTATAACCAATAAATGCGGTGTAGGTGGGGCAGTGCCACCAATGTCTGCATGAAAATTCCAGCAAGGATTTCGATGTTCTTGTTCTGTTATTCAATTGCGGTTCCTCCAATCATTTGAATCATCCGGGGAAAATCTTAATCCGAAATGTCTTGAAGGAAAAGCCTTATTTTCAGCCGCTATACGCGTATACGAATTAAGCGGTCTCCTCGAGCGGCTTCAGAGAAATCATCAAGGCGTATCCGCTAATCAATGCAAACCAGGAGAACAAAAATTGGCATGCAATGCGGCCTTCAAGCCTCTGCAAGAGGCGTTCGGAACCTTGTGAGCTCGTTACCAGCTGTTTGGTTACCGACGGAAAACCGGCATTAATACGGTGTCGCAGATTACTACAATTGTGACGATCATGGGAGCCCTCGAGGCTATGGTAAATTGAAAGGACTCAATTTGTGCGAAACCCTGATAGCTGTAGGATATACATGTGTGTGCGTGTGTGCCCCTTTCCCATCATTACGCTTTTCTTGAAAAGAGGCGCAATATGGGTGTGCGCCGGTCACCTTGAATCCTTCTGCAGCTTCGTGTAGACAGTCTATCTCTCTTAGAAGCTTAGTCCGTGCACTGTCGTTGAGGCCAATGTTACAACCTATGTGCTGACCAGCTGGCTGCGTGCATTTGGGGACGCTATAACCTAAACCGCGGCATAATTTGGAGAAATTTGGTGAGGTCGATGAAGCTCAGACGTGCATTGACAATCGAGATGACAAGCTTTTCGTATGAGGCTAGGCATAAGCTGAATGCGCCGCCTCCTGCATGACGAATCTGGGAATTATAGACGAGAAATAAATCCATTTTCTATGAGTGGCCAACGGGCAATTACCTCACGCGACAACGTGGTGATGATGTCTGCCGCATCTAGCTGTGCCCAGCCGCGGCGACCAAAGCTTAAAGAAACAGATGGAAACAGGAAAGCGGGATAAGTTGGGTAGCTTGGGCCTGTGGTCATCCTCGTTCAGGTTAGACTATTGTGCCGCTGGGTCAAGTTTCCATGTTCTCAACTACCGACAGGTGCAGAGTAATTGGGATATCCGGCATTATGGTGAATGGTTCAGCTACGCGGTGGATGTCTGGAGCTTTATCGCTTGGACTCCTCTTGGCTTCGAGTCTAACCATTCAGCCCACATCAACCGATTCCGTTAGAAGCACTCTAGAATGGTCGTTTCTACGTATTCTGTGTCGTTAAGGAATCTGCTGTGCGGTATTTTTCCATGGTCCATTTGCATTTAGGCGAGAAAGAGCACAACTCTTTGCTCAAAATGCTGGTTGAATGCATGTTAATAGACCCTGATCAAAGATGCATGAAGGGACAAACAGTCCAAAACTGGTGATGGTGGTGTGCAGGGGCTAGCGTCCGATAACGGCCGGCAATCCCTCCCGCGACCCAAACGCTTAAAGTTTCTGGTTTTGAAAAATAGTCCTAGTTCGGCCATTTGCAACGCAATCAACCACGATCAGGCCGCCTTCATTGCCCTGCACCTGTCAATAACGAGAGAGCGCGAGCGAGGTGTGGTGAGGGTTTTCTGAAATTAAACCACAGCCCTCCCCATGTGCCCGAAACATTCAAACAGCATAGCCAAAATAGGCCCTAGCATCGTTCGATTGTGGTTGAAGTTTTTTTTCTTCTGGCACCATCAAGGTTCCTGGTTCCAAATCCAAAGGTGTCGAGGACATGGCCGACCTTGCGAGAATCATGGGTTGATGATTGGGAGCGTCCCAGAAATACTTGGTGGAAAGGCACACCCATTCCTTGCTCGTGTCAGCGCGGGAAAGTGAAGGCTTGCAAGGCTCACTGGAAAGATTTGCCCCTTGCAGGAGGCTTTTTCACAGCGTTCCTGGCTTTCGCTCTCTTCATCTCTATTTACGAAGGTATCAGAGAGATACACACCGATGCAGGGGCACATCCACTTACCGAAACCTCGCTTCGTGAAATTAATGGCTCGACGATATACACCACCTCATGGAGATTGACGAGGCAAAGACTTTTAGAATTTAGGAGTGGAAGACACACGGCTCAACTTGATGAGGAGTGAATAATAATGCCTCGGCGGACGGTAAACCACTCTTCCTTATCGATTTGTTCGACATGCAGTGAAACCCCCTCTTGCTTATCGATGGCTGCCATGCAGAGCACGGGCCAGACTCTAACAAGGCTCAGAAAGCGGTTAAACCGGGGACAATACGAGTTTGTATCATCTCGAATGTCGAGTAGGTGTGTTGTCTTGCTCTGACAAGGGGTTTTTTTTCGGCGAGAGTGGATCCGTACTCTCGAGATCTTGTTCTGATTTGAGTTCCACAAATAAAGTTCAGTGTTCTTGGGAGATTGGTGGGCGGATTGGTTGGAAACCGTATCGCGAGTGGTTCCTATTCCCCGAGTCCAATGGATGAGGAATGTTTAGGATATCCGCCTTCGGTTATCTGACATGTTGGAAAAATTCGTATCATGTCTTATTCTCATGATCCCGGAAATTATTCTGACGGGCGCTTCCAAATAAAGGTATGTCTAATATTCTCAAGCGATAAGTTTTGCTTCCAAATTTATGATGGGGGCGAAGTAAAGGGGAGCCTAGATTGAACATTGAACATTGAACATTGTGATGATGGTTTACATATCCATTCGTGGGTAATAGTACGAGCTACCAGTAGAAGATACAGAAACTGCTTTTGCACTATTTTACAAATGACATGAATCGTTCAGAGCTTTCTCCATCCCAAGTCCAAGGCCTTCGCCATCCCAAAAAGCAAGTTTATACTATATTTACAGTCGAAATTAAAAGTAATTCGTGAAAAAGTTCTCGCTCCGCTGAGTAAACTCTCAATGGTTCGAAATCGTAGAAGGGTTCAAAAGAGTAACACTGGAAAAGAAACACAAATCCATGGCCCCTGTTTCCCGAAGCAATCCATATACCACACAAAAGAAGAGGACAAACACATTTTAAAAGTACAAGTGACCAAATAATACCAGAAGACCGCATTTACTCGCGCATTCTAGAGTATTCATCGCCCTTGTAGTTGGTGATTGGGCTCCAGACCTTGACGTTGGCTTCTGGCTTCTCGTTTCCCGAAGTTCGGGTATAGTCTCCGAGCTCAGAAGTATTGGTATTGCCATCCTCTTCGCTGACAATGCTTGGCTTGCCGTGTCCCTTGTAGCTGGAGGAGCCCTTGGAACCCTTGCTGACATCGGTGCCGTCGGAGGTGCGAGAAATGATCTTTGGGATGTGCTTGACAACAAGAGCACGAAGAGCTGGGACACAAGCACAGATCAAAGCGAGGTTCATTTCAACACTAGAAAGAGGGATGTTAGTTTTATGGTGAACCGCAGCGGGAGTGAAAAAGTATCGGGTGAAAACTTACATAGCCCAGGCGTTGATAGGATCACGGGAATCGTTTCCATCAACGTTTCCGTAGTACAAGAACTTGCGAACAGCAACGAGACGCATAACGGATCCGACACAGGCGACGAGACCAACTCCGAAAGTGCAGACGGCAAGAACACGCTCACGGGTGTTGAGTTGGAGTTGCCAAACCATTGGGATTGGAATGAGCCAGATGACAACATCGGTGAAGATACCAACACCACCAACAGCCATGAGAACGGTCATTTGGTCCAACTTGCAGGTCATGTTGACGTAGACATCAGCCATGTAGTCCCAGAGATTTGGAACATTGCACTGATAGACCCAGAGGAAGATTCCGCACATGGCGTTGGCAAAGCAGATGAAACCGGTGACATATACACTGATGCGGAGAGGTCTCCATGCTGAAAGCTGATGATAGAAAAGCAGCAGAGAAACCTTGATAGCCAAGATGGCAATTGGGTAAGTGAAAGTCAAGATATCATAGGCACGTTCGTAGCTGTGGGCCTGGTTCCAGGTTTGATCGCAGTAAAAGCCCCATTTGCCGACTGTTCGAATAATTAGACCGGAGCCAATATTTAATAATTAGAATCGGGGAGTTGAGGACATACCAGCGGTACTTTCATGGACACCGAGTGCACCCCAAGCAACAATCAACAAATAAGCAAAAATGGTAGCCCAGTCGAAAGCTTGAAGTTTTCCAGCGATAGAGATACGGGACCACAATCGAAGAGCCAATACGAGCGTGGAAACTGCAGTGAAAGCAGCGAATACTGGAATAATGAAAGAGTTGACTCTTGGGTGGGGAACCAAAGTCAACAAGTCGGCATAGTAAGGAGCCAGGTCACTGAGATTCAACCCAAGACCTCCATCGAAAAGCATATAGTAATCCTCGCTCCAACCAGTTCCAGCAATAACATCTGCGGGATTTGGTTCCGTTGTCGTCAAATAGTAGTTTGATACCCACTTCAAAATATCAGCGGTAGGAACATCCCACCACTTTGGAGCAGCATTAGCTGCCATGTAAATACATAGCGAGCCAAGGGACTGAACATCTTCAGCAGTTGGGACGTAAGTCTCGTCGGACGCCATCTTGTTAGGAAGATTCAAAAGCTAACGGTACAATATGTTGATGTGGTTTTGCCGAGCTGTGGAGTAAACTTTGCAAAGGTGTTACAACTTAAATTTGTAGTAACACACGACAAACTCCGTAAATATTCGAGGAAAAGCGAGTTTGTGGAGAAGGAACTGAGAAACTGGAGAAAACAAGAAAAATCTAATTTCTCGAAAACCTAGCGGCTAGCTATATAAATGTGGGCTGGTGCCGGTCTCCCGTCGAGGGCAAGAAGTTTGTGGATGGCGCGATATAATGGGGCACCTATAATTTTTTAGACCCTTGGCAGAATCCTAGCTTTCTGACTGGCTCCTGAAGTGAATCTCAAACCTTTACTATGCTCAAGCATGCATAATTCGACAGGCTTTATTACCTGAATCGCCATGGGCGTCCTGCGATAACACACCATTTGGGCGGCACAGCAATTACTCGTCGCTGGAATTTCGCTGAGAAATGGGCAATCATGATATGATAAGGTAGGTAATCCTTGATCTGAAGCTTGATAATGCAGGAAGCGATGAAACGCAGGCTCAATAGACTTCGCTCGCACGGTCATCCCCAAAAAAAAAACTTTGGGATTTGAGAAAGCCTGTTCCAGGAACAATGTGAGATTCAGGTGTGCACCAACCGAAAGCGTAGAAACGTGGTGGGACCAAGAGAGGTCAAACTGAAATCTCCACAGCATGGACGCCGTGCCTTACCCCAGAAAGAAAGAAAAAAAATCCTCAAAGACGTTCCTGCGATGGCTAAACCCTTTCTGAGATGGCACTAAAGTATTTGGGTTCTAGTGAAGTCCAAAGACTCCATCATCCGGGCATCTAAAAGCGGGGTACCAGCACCCAGGTCGAGATGTAGGCCATGACCGTCGGCAAACCAAACCAAACCACTGTCGGCCATCTGGTTTCTCCGGACTTTCTTCTGGAAGCTTTTGGGCCGTGAAGCTGCAGTTCATGATTCGTTCATTGGCTGCATGTCAACCGAAAATCCCGCATGACCGGCGCCGGATAAATAGCGGGGTAGCAGGGGCCTCTGCGCAAGCCAAGGGACCAAGTGGCTGGGGGCCAAGCTGGAGCACAACCCGTCTTTCCGCCTGACCAACTGCTTTTTCCCGGTGGACGTGCGACGGACGTGCCAAGTTCTGCACGAGCAGGGAAGGCTGGCCCGAGCTAACAAGCACGAAAAAAAAATTCGAATTTTGCCTGGAAAAAGCGCTGCAACCACTATCAGGTTCTGCATTTTGCTTTGAAACGAAACTACGTGGGCATGATGATGGTCCTTGCATACGAGCACAGACGAAGCCTGAGCGCGCATCCTTTAGGAGAAATTGGACGAGGGACGGCAGCAGAGCACGGCTCAGTACGTGTGCCTCTCACCCGACGAAAATGATAGGAAAATACGAAGCTTAGTCGCCAAGCAGCTGTCGAGGTCGGTAGCACGAATCGATCCGTGCGAAGGCCGATTGTGTGAGGATCGGGTTTCCGAGCTTGCACTGGATTTCGAAAGAATATAGATCTTTCGCGGTTCAGCTTCAGCAAAAATTTAGAAGCGGCTTCATTGTCATTTTAACTTGCCCATCTTGCCTGAGAAGAGGATGGTGATCTAGCTTTCACTCGAACAAGGGGCTTCAGCGATAGTGTAGGTGTATAGCGTGAAAGCTATTATAGCTGATCGTGGTGAGAGCCCAAAAAGTGGAGTCCTTTCTGAGGTCCGGACTCTGGAAAAACTTCCCAGCTTTTTTCAACCAACGCAAAGCCCAGATGTGTCTGTCCAGAATGTGGATTAATCACGCGCTACAGGGTCAGAGTGACTACTTCAGTTAGAATATCGGCAAAAAGAGTCGTCCATGTAAGTTCGGTGGCCAGCTATCTGATCGAGATGGCGGTCTTGATTTAGGCTTTACACGACGTTCTTGTCCCTTCCCTTTTCGGGATTTAAGCTCAATCTTCGCGCTATCGCGCTGGCCGTTCGCCACGGCTGGAAGAACGTGCAGGCCTCTGGGCTCACGGCTCGCACAGCTGAAAACAAAAGGGGTTTTAATTAGAAATGATGGCTTGGTAGGTAAAGAAGAAAAAATGTAAAAAAAATAAAACAAAATAAAAGTCGAAGGTTGAGACGCCACGCAAACAAAACGCTCGGAACAGAGACGTGATCCAAGTCAAATTTCTTGTTCCTGCTTCTGCCGTAGAAGCCCGTCCGCCAATTAACTAGCCCTGACGGCTGGTGGCTGACTGGCCTTGACGAAAGATTGGAGGGATCATGATGGATATCGTTATTTTTTGCCATGCGATCGTTTAACATAACCACGACGTGAGGGTGTACACAACGTGCTGAAGCTGGTACCGCGTACCGGCTCGCTACTTTGCTATCTGAAATTATTTGCTCGCTATCTTGAGTCTTCGTAAACGACGCCACCAGCTGGAGTTAGAAGCCGTGCATCCCCCAAGCCGTCACATGTTGCAGCATCTAAATTCTGAAAAGTCGCGACCCACAACTGTGTCGCAAAGAGGTCAATGCTACAGTCTGTTTGAACAGACGTCGACATCAAACAAAAAGTCGTAGGAGCTTGTGCACAAACGGGCTATGCCAAGATCAGACTAATCCGGTCCCATTCAGTTACTCCGGTCTTTCAGTCTCTAACAGTCTCCACACTAGCGGGAAAAAAAGAATATGAGTCCTCTGAGCCACTCAGAACACGGGATCTGGGATCTCGACCTGGGGAAGCGAAAAGAAAAATCTAGCACCAAAATGGTGGGTGGGTCCAGAGTTGTGATATTCGCAGAGGTGCAGGGTTCGACACACCAGAGCTGGCCCATTTCTGGAAAGAAAAAAAAATTATTAGGGCCATTTTTACTTGCAGGCGACCCCTGACGACCAACATATTGTGCGCTAGGACGAGTGAGTGTTTTTGCCCGGGAACAGCTTCCATGATATGCGAGCTGATGAAATATATTGGCGGGCCACAGATGGGAAGCACCGATATTAACGCTCGGAGAGACAACGAGGCAAAATGTCTCTGTGCACCGTCTCCAGACCTCTGCGTGGTTTATTGTCATTTCCCCGCAACAAACAGGGGCAAGGGACCGAAAAAAACATTCTGCAGAACTTTCAATAGCGGCCCCAGATAAACTATGTATATAAGACCCAAAGACCTCCCTGAGCCGAGGAGAGGTCGTCCAGGGGCCTTAATAAGTACAGGATCTGCTTTGTCGACAATTTCATCTCATCTTTGGGTTCTGCAGACTTGATTCTGATACTCTTCCTTCAATTACGTCTATCACGAAATACATCGTGGTTGTACATCAGTCATGATGCACAGCAGACTATTTGCAGCAACTGCTGCTGCTCTTTTCTTCTGCGTCGATATCGTCGCTGGAGGCCTACCCCTCTGTGTCGCGAATAGATGTCCAAAGAAGAGAGAGTTATTTGGAGATGTCGGGAAAAACGAGCTTCTACCTAGGCAAGCAGCAGATCCATATTCGACCATCTATCCTTTAACTCCAATCCCATTTTGGGCCGCCATGCCATACTCATCTTGCGGTGGGACTGCAACCATCTCCGGCTCGACTACCAAGACCATCTGCCCAGTTGAATGGTACTGCCATTGTTCCGGTGGAACCAAGAGTCTCTGCCTTCCCACAAGTACTGCTGGACCCGCGTCAATCACCACTTGCTCACCATATAACGGAGTTACCACTTGCTCTCAGTGTGAATTTTATTGGCAAACGACCCTTACTGCTATGGCCAGTGCATACTGGCAGTGTGGTGGTTACAGAGATGCTGTTATTACTCAAGGTATGAATTACTTGCAATGATATCGATATCTTTCAAATACTGGATTTTAACGTCTTTCCAGCATGGGATCAGCAAACTCTGTGCCCCGTCAACTATAGGTGTAACCCACTTAACTTCTGGTACAGCCAGTGTGTTCCAGTTACTCAAACGGCGGCCCCGATTAACCCAAGTATTTACTGGGCTTGTCCTGCTACCACTTATACTTATGCTACATCTCAATTGTAAGTTCAGTAGGATTCTCATCCCCTATGATTCTCAAATATTAATTGCAGTTTTTTAGCAATCGATGTGGTGGTGTTTGCTGGAAAGCACAAGGCAAAGTCGATGGCTTGTGTCCAAATGGCATGAAGTGCTGGACCCAGACTTATCCAAATCCTGGTGCCGACGCTTCCTGCTATTCCTCATCGCCAGCAGGAGGTCTTTATGCAACCAATCTTTGCTATCCTATTCCTTATGATTTCCCTGGAACTGGGGCACCAACTTGTACGCCCCAAACCGGTGCTACACAAACTCCCTATGGTCAATGTTTCGGCACTACTGCCAACTCTGTGGGAAGCTCTGTTTCTTGGAATGGTCCTACAAACTGCCCTTGCGGTTATCAATGCACAACGTACAACCCATCGTATGGTATCTGCGCGACAATTCCTGGTTTGCCCGCCAGCATGTGCGCCGGCGCTTCCGGAGCTGGAACACAAACTCTGGTAAGTTTGGCGTCCCATATCATATAATACAGACAGACCGATTTTCTAACAAAATATATAGTATGGTCGTTGCGGTGGTAGCACATATGTTAGCGGAAGCGCCATCAGCTGGACTTCCCCAACTCTCTGCCAGGCCGGTGCTACTTGCGTTACCGATCAAGGTGGCTGGTACGCTCAATGCACACCTCTTGCAAAGAACCGCAAGCGTTCCCCAAGCCCAGCAGCAGGCCCTGTCCCAGCTCCTCTCCCTAACGCCAACGCAGCTCCTGCTCCTACTCCTGCAGCTACTTTCAGGGAGAGATACGAGGGTGCCAGACCAGCTTTCAGACCTAGAACCGCCTAAGCATTTATCGGCTCAGAATGCTCAATTCAATGTCATTTCTATCTGTTTCTCATTCTTCTAACGTAACATTTCTGGCGCATAAAATGGGTTTATTGTTTAATAATATTGCGCACTTTGTAAAATATCTTATTCCCCCTTCCTGGAAGGAACTCATTCTGTTAGCGTTCTGTATTTTTTTTTCGCCAGCCTTTAACCAGGAGCGAAAATTTGGAAATGGACTGAAAACGGCAGCCTCCAGTATATAATTCGACATGTTGATACAACTATTTTATGTATATTTTAGATACCCAGAATCTCAGAGTTCAATGCATCCGCGAAAGAAATCTTCCTGGCAACGTGAAAATTTGCAATATCCGTAGATCAAATATCGTATTCTCACCAGTACCTTTCGCCTAGGCGTTTATTACCTGCTATCATAATTAAAATACAGTCGTCGTCAATTAGACCTTCGTACCATGGTACAGCGATATAATAAAAATACTGTTCTTCGTACTGCTAGTATAGTATATACGTGTATGATGATATATAATTTGATCTCGCAGCTTATATAGTCAACTATGATGTGAGTTCCCGAGATTGCTCGCTTCGGCGAGGGACGGGCCTCTGAGATCCATTGTCGATCAGAAACTGGGGTTTATGATGGACCCAGAGGGCTGTTCTAAGAGTGGATCGTGGTGTTGTTGTATGTTGTTTAATGCTTGGCCTGGCTGAACTCGGTACCGCAAGTATGGGATAAAACTTTGTTCCTCACAAAATTACCACCGTAATGTCAGGCAATAAAGCTGGTCACCACGCGCAATCTTCTCTCGCTTCAGACTCTTCAACGAAGCGAGCTTTTCTAATTTCTGGACAATCAGCAGATACCGACATTTCCAGTTCTTTCAATAAAATAAAAAAATAAAATAAAAAAAATAGAAAGGTCTCCACCACACGGCGGGATAGTGTTTCATTACGGAACAAAATCTGTTGAATTGTTCCTTTCATTTCTCTCCGTGACACTTGTGCACAGACGGCTGGAAATACGTTTTTTTTCTTTCTGTTTCGCCTTGAATTTCCAAGAACTCCTAAGAATCCCAAGAAAATGAGACAGCTGGGAGCATTCCTCAATCCACGTGGATATCACTCAACGAAATTAGTCCGTGCCGAAGCACCACAGACGCATCCGTATCGTAGTCAGACCCGAAAACTGGGAAAACCTGTTGAATCTCCTAACGAAACGGACATCCTTCTTCCGGACCTATAGGCTCGGTTCATGATGCCCAACCGTATCGCCAACTTTCCTAGCTTTTTTCTTTGTAATTTCTGCTTAATTCTTGTTCTGCCTGCAACAAAGTGTAAATCCCGCTCGTACCATCACGCGCCATCCCTCTTGAGGAACAATCTGCACATCTTTACTTCGGCTTCAGCCTGCAGAAGAATAACGCCGGTCACAGGAAGCACAGGAGTATTTCATCCGAACACCGCAATTAACTTTTTCCAGCTTTACCCCGGGCCTGAGCATGGATCAAGGGGAAAGCCCCCTACGGAAAAAGCAACCAGATACACACAGGGACCAGGGTTATTCCAGAGTTCTGCAGACCGATGGAAAGAGTTCTCAGCAACACATTTAGCCTGAAAAAACCGTTCAATCTGTTCGTCCTTCTACACCGGCAAAGGCCCAGGTTCTTTTTGACCAGTGGGACATGTGAACAGATGAAGCATGTTGCGCTGCCGATCTCAAAGAAAAGGTACTGCAACCAAAACCATCAAACCTCTTGACGCTGGCAATATGAAAAGTGGAGACGATAATATGCAGTCCCTCGGGCCCTGTTTGGTCGACCGCCCAGATCTGCCCTGGGTCCTCCTGGGCAAGGCATCGACAGGCTGAATATTAAAACGTTTGCCTTGACAAGACCTTCAATATATTAATCGCTCCCAGGTTTATCCAGGAATTTTCAACAGGAGCTAACTGCGAATTCGCTAGAATGATCGGAGAATGGCGATGGGGTCAACCTGCTGATGCTGGAACCATGTCTTCCCCGCTCTGTATTTCCAAAGATGGTTTGGTTATCAGTAGTTGGTATCCTGAATATGTCTCATATGAAGGGAATGTCTTTCTGGCACACACGATACCTTTTGCTTAAGCTTTGATACGGATGTCGTATAAAAATGCTGCTCGACCTCGTTCTTTTTTTTTTTTGGTGTATCAGGCAACCTTTAAAACAGGTTGATATCAATTCGAGTGCGCTCTTGTTCAGTAATCTCGGCAGAGGTATCAATCGCTAATCTTAAGTTGTTGTGTGACACTTGTCAGATTACGTCTGAAATAATATCGAGATGTGTGTCCCGTATTTCCGAAATCAACTGCAATAGCATGAATAATAATGGGTGTCTGCTGCTTTGCCGACTGCACGATTTGAGAGGAACGGCAGGAAAGTGTGGCACCCTTTTTGTGACGAATTCGCGAAACGAAACGAAACCGAAATGTAACATGGACTGCAATGTGTTGGCCGATGCGAAGTCTGCGCTCGGAGCGAGCGGGCGGTTGTTTGTGGCTTGATAGTAACATGTTATCTCTGGCGGATCGATGCAACCACGCTCGCGCTCACGGGGCCAGAGGCCTAGAGGCATCCAAAACCTGGAAGACTGGTCGAACTGGCATATCGCTTGATATCTGCTAGTTGGTGCTGCCTTTGATCCCAGTGTCAAGTCGTATCTTTGGTCACCAGATCACCCGTTCCGTGGCCACCAGGCACTTAATTTACATTTTTATTGAAATATATTTCCACTGCTTCATGCCATGGGACACTATGCTTGAGAGATCACTCTTGGTATTACGGTTCTGTCTTCATTTTCATTCAATAGAGCCAGGAATCCAAAACCTGAAGACTCGGCCCATGCCTGTCAATGCCTGGCATCCTTACTCTGTTAACCCGTATCGGTGGACGCTAACCAAATCCAGAGAACCGGCCGACGCCGCTGATTACAATCTATTCTTCCAATGGTTCTCCCATGATGACGAGTCTCCGATGACAGTATATCTAAGAATTATCTAATAGACACTAGCCAGGCCAGGAAATTGGCGTATCTCCACTTCCCTCCAATTTGACTCCTCTTATCAAAGAAATTTACGCCACATTAATTTTTCCGAGTTTCGAAAAAATGAGAATTATCCGTTCAGCCTCGACGCCATTTGCCAAAGATTTTTTTCTGCTCCATAAGCATAGCTGTCAAAGATAATACACTTGTCAGTGTTTTGGTGTCCGAACGGGCATTTGTCGGAGGGGCTTGTGGGGAGGAAAATGTTTCAGTATCACAGACGGTTCGGAACGCATGACCTGTTGATTCCTGGCTGGTTCGCTCCACTAATATCCACCGCCAGGGGGGCTACCTAGGTGATTCGCAACAAGGACATCATATTTATGCCAAAAATCCATAGTGCTGTGGGTTCTGAAATAGCAACGCCCGCCATGGCGTACTATTGCCACAGTTGTGTAAGCCATTTGAAGCCAACCCATGGGTCAATTTTTCCAGCCTTCGCCCCACCGGTTGACGAGCACCGACGTCGAGCTCCTGATCCGCAGAGTGCAGTAGCAAATTTTTTTTCCCTTCAGTCCGGGGAAGCCAGGGACTGGTTGATATGCTTGTAATGATTGTCGCCTCCATACATATGAGTCCAAAGTACCCAAGGGAACGGCGATCCGAAATGTGGATATCGTTGGGCTCGGAACCAGACTCCCCAGGATAAGTTCGGAATCACAAATGGTTTGCGGGGTTTCTAAGTCCATGTACCCGATAATATATGATGTCTGCTCCTCGGAGAACTACGGCGGAGGTCTCGTAGATGTCGGTAGGAGTGTCATACTTGCATATGTTATAATTCCACGATGTCAATGGCGAAGGAGAAACTTCGGTAGGAATCAAAATTTCGTGCGGGAAAATTCGTGACAGGTAGATTGTCTTAGAATTTGACATGGCCAAAACCCCTAATACCGAAATCTCTTCTATTTGCTCATGGCGTAAATTCCGGACATTGAATCTTTCTAGTTCGAGCGTGGACACATGTATTTATAGCAATTTGGAAATAGGTGAGCTCCATATATGAAGGTGGTATTTGGTGTCAGAACTTCTAGTTTGCTCTACAATATGCAATATGTTAATAAGTAAAGTACACTACATGTGATGAATACGTATATGGTATCCAGGTGAAATCACGGCACCGGTCAAATCATACAACGGACTAAGAAACTAAGTCGTGTCAAAGAAGCCTAGGGTGTATATAAGATTGGGCATTGACTGTAGCTTTGGAGAAGCCTGTGCATCATTGGGTCCACAAGTATGTTCCTGTTTGATATATCGATATACCAATAACATAGAACTGAGCTAAGTCTTTGAATGTCAAGTTAACTCTCCGGGTGTGCTTAGCTTAGCTAGAGTTGAAATAACACTCAACACAACAAGAGCAGTATGATCTAAGTCAGCTGATCAGGGCTGGAGAAGACGTGGAGGAGCAACCTTTATCAACTTGTTGTACTGGCAACAATATTGGTTCTGTAGATCTAGTTCCAGGGCCGATATATTTCGAGCACGCAGGCCACTGTTGTGTGATAAAAACCCCATCTTTTATTGTCTGTTGCATGGTGGATCGAATAGAATACTTTACATGCACTACCCTAGTGCCTGATTTGTGGTATATCATGTATTAGGAACCTAGGAGAAAAAACCTGTCGAGAACCACATCATGGACACCGGTTTAAACAGTACCTAGACGCTTTTAAAGACCATACATGCATGCAGATTCTCGAAACTAATAGCTAACGAGTAAACTGGACTAGTCTAGAGTAAGTAGGACGGTGTGAGCTCACTAAGAGAAATCGTATAACCTAGACCTCAAGTGCTCAGATATAACTGCGTTCAAACTAAACTTGTATGACCACGAGACTCCATACCTTCACTCAACCAAACAACCTCTCACGCAAATAAATATGGATATGTTATGCACCGGTTGAGCCTCTGCTTTTACAACTTCTGATCACCAATCAATATACACCAGACTAAGGCTGATACACCTAGGGCACGTCATAAGGTAAGGATTCCTCGCAGCTACTGAGAACCCCAGACATGATTCATGCATTTTATCTCTATTCTATGAGGCTCACATCAAGAGCTGAATAAAACGCATCTAACGCACATATTTCTAGCAGCTACTAGGGACTCTCACATTCCTTATAAGACAAGCCATGAAGAACCCCCGTTGGCTCCAAGTGAGCGTACTAAATCAAATACCCTCCCGGACGTGTCTGCTGAGATGCAAACGATCTCAAAGGCCCTTCAAGCCCTAAAGACTTCCGGAAGCCGTGACTCTCGGCATGCAAGACGGAATATGCCACTAGATATACAGGACACACAAGATGTGAGCTTGCGGAAATCACCATTCTTTCTTCAACATCTCTTACTCTTCGAAGCTTCTTACTCGTTGCAATTCACCTCAACTTCAACTCCATTAACATAACCTCTTAATCTCTAGACTCATCTAGATACGCTATCTCAAGCTTTTATTAACACTCAATAAATCTTTGTCAAGTGTATTTGGTATGTCTAACCGCGATTACCGGGGTAGCGGCAGGGCTCCTCCTCAGAGAGACGGGAGGCCATTGAACCCGGATCGACATGTTCAACCTAGGCCTCCAGCAAATGCAGATTCTGAAGAATTTCGACGGGAAATGCTCGGGATGCAAAATCGATTGACGCCTAGAGTGTCTGATTCCCGAGCTAGAGCTTTAGAGCTAGAGCGACAACTCTATCCTAACGGAGTGGGAGCTGCCTTTCCGGCCATTTCCACTCCCATTGCCCCACAACCAGCTCTGTCTTCGTCAAACGTCACACTTACTGGTACGAGAATGGCAATCAACGATAGAGTGCCAATTGGAGCTGCGAAGTCATCCTCTAAGGCTACTCCGAGGGGTGCTCCTGGGCGTCCAGGTACATGGAGCAGCTTGCCAAATACTCAGCCTCGCGCTTCTGGGACTGCTATTCCAGCCTCAATCACACCTCACCGAGAGCCGGTTATCCCACCGGGAGGTTCTGGCCGAGGTTTAGATGCAGTGGCCTTGCAAAATCCTAACCAGGAACCACAGACACTAGCTTCTCAGAATAGTGGGCATCTCGCATTATTAGAACCAGCCTCTAACCCGCTTCCACTATCTCCCGAAAATATTAATGTCACAGGAGCGGAAGAAGAGACGACCACGAACAATCCACCACCGATCCCCGGGTACGTGACTCCACCTACTCGTCCCACTCCTCCTCCATCGGCACCATTACGCTCTACCTATCCAGTTAGAGCCAGAGACTTCTGCAGAACCCCAGAACCAAGTCGAACTGGTCTACAAGCTCGAAGCTCGAGAGGTCCTTGTACTGCTCCACCGATGCCCACCATCATATATCCTGCAGTGAGTCAATTAACTCAGCGTCGCCAACATGCTATCCAGCGAATTTATAATACATCCATAAACTCGGCTCGGCCCTTGAATGAGCATAAGATTATTTCACCATTGAGATCTCCGATACTGAACTTTGGTATCAACGATGTGATGACCGAGCCCGTTGAAAAAGTCCAGCCTATTAAGCTCAGTATGAACATCTCATCAGTTCCAACAACAAAGACGCAGGCCTTGAAATCTGAGCTAGCACCCTCTGCATTGCTTGAATCTCCTTCCCGTGCAGAAAAAGCATCAACGGATAGTATTCCTGCTGAGAGTTCCGTTTTGAATCAATCGAACATAGAGGACAGAGTCCTATTATCTGGCTTGAGAACTGGTAGCGACCTCACAGACAGACTTCGAAGGGTTGCTGCAGAGACCCCAAAGCACTCTTACAAAACGACTGTAGCCAATTCGACCATTGTTAGAACAGGGTTGCAGTCTTCGCGTATGCAGGATTATAGCTCGATTCTTAAAGGCCTGCATGGAGCTGGGGAAACCTCTCTATCTAGTAACATGCAGCGCGATGTACTAGCTGAAATAAATAGCCCATTGAAAGGAAAGAAGTCCAGAGCTTCGGGCTTAGAGCACGAAAATGAAGCTCTTGAGACCTCCGGACCGGAGGATGTGAGGGCTCAAAAGAACAAATTCGAAAGTGTACGAGAAGCGTGGCAAGAAAATCGTAGACCCGTTGTTCAACTGGATGAGCTTGCCCGAAAGCGGTACCGCAATTTGGATGAGATTAATGAACACCACGCGAAGCAAATCAAAAAGAGAGAGGAAGAAGATGACATCGAAGACGTAAGAACTCATGGTTGAAGCCTCTCATCTTAAGGAAATTCACTCATCAACTAATCCTTTATATACTCTAGATCCATATCTCTTATACTCTTCGAGCCGAGGCTAAAAATTTCCTTGCAGATCCCCGCCTTACCATCCCAGAGGGACAGGAGAAGACACCAGCAACTTACAATTTTCAAGCTGGAAATCTTACCTTGGAGCCACCGCATGGTTTCAATATCCACGACAAAATCATGATTTCGTATTACCAATCCGCTCCCGAGACTACCATGCAAGAAGTCATCGCATCTGCCGAGGCAGTTCGCGATACTATCAAACGAATCGAGTCTACCATGAACGACTACCGCTCCAGCCTCAAAGTTGATATCCGCGAACTCAAGCGCAGCGATGAAGAGCTCTTCTCGAATACGGACAAAAAAGAGACAATCCTTCCACACGAATCTGCTCAGGTTGTTCTTAAAGGAGAACTCTTGCAACACCAAAGGCATTATACAGCTTACATTTCATCCCTCTTTGACGACCTCCGCCAAAAGGAGTATCGCTATCGTCGCAACTTGGAACGCTTGAATCGTCAAGCTGATGATCCAGTTCTCGATCCTTTGGCTAGGATCCCTCGAGATCGAGAACAACGCACGGAAGAAGAAGAGATCGCTTACCGTGGCCGTCTGCTCACTCGGGCCAAGATTGAGAAGCTTGGATACAAGGGTGGTCCTGTTCGTCCTTTTTTGAGGCAGCTCAATGAAGAAGTTTGGAAGGGAGAGATTCGAGAAGCTATTCTTGCGGCTGACTACCGAGTTTTGGATGCTCTTCAAAAGCTCGAGAGAGAAGGAAATATCAAGAAACCTAGAGGAGGAGGACATGAGATCGATTTAAGTGGCATTGATGTTACAAATCTCGCAGCTTTACCATGGGGTAATTTTAAGTTGCGGGATGAAGCAAAAGGCGCTGGAGCTAAACATATTGATAAAGGAAAGATAGGGCGTGACCAAACTGATAAAGAGAACGGTGATCGAGTAGTGCCAACTCTTGAAGGCTTTTACGACAGCCCGAGCCCTGTTCTATCCTCAACAGACGAAGAAGCCGAGGAGGAAGCCCATCAGAGCATCATGCTTGATGAGGGAATTTCCTCAGATTTCAAAAACAAGTATGATAAGATTGCCCAAGCAGAGAAGATGAGAAGACGAGGAGGTGGAAATGGAGGTGGCGTGGGCTAGGATTATTTAGAGTCACTTGAATCTAATCTGGAGTGCAGAATATTCTTATACCAGTTCACTATAATGAGTTGAACTATAATGAAGGGAGTATTCTGTAAGTCTCTTGGTTGGAGTTCCTGTAATTTCTTATCTGATAGGATAAGCTTACTATCTTGTTCAACTCCTGTTTTTCTACGATTTTGTTGCGTAATTCACGTATTGTGACTTCAATGAGTGAAGTGTTAGGACCGATAATATTATAATCAGAACATTGCTCATCAAACATCGCCGCTTATTGAGAGTACAAACGAATATATCTCTCCGTCCTGTTTATCCAACATTGGAGTCCAAGTTGTAAAATTGTAATGCCGGTTAGGACTTGAGAGATAGCATAATAGAGAGACAGGTAGTTTATGTCACTATCCCTTATTGCGCCAAATAGGAAAGTTGGCAGCAAATTGATCCTGGGGAACCGTCGCCACCCTGCAAGAATTTATGAGGCTGGTAGAAAATCTCTGGTAGCTGGATTCCCAGGTTTTGCAACATGGGTTCGTAAGCGTTCGCCGTGCCCAGGTTGTGTCTTTGGCTGCTTGTCGAACTGCGTTGTACTACCGACATGGACAAGTTACCATGGGTGTTGGAGGCTCTGCAGCCTATAGACTTCATTGGTCGAGAAACGCTACTCTAACTAGAATTGGTTAGTAGGCTTAAGCTTCGGGCGGGAGAGCCAATTATATTCAATCCCAATACACCTCCAAAGTAATAGAGAGGCCCCTGGCCATCACGATTGAGCTATGAGGTGGAAATATAAAACCCTCTTTGTTCAACACTCCCAAGTGATAAATTTTCTATTCTTTAAAGAACGGTTCCTACCTTTTATTTACTATTGTACAATCACCCATCTTGCGGCTGTTTCGCAAAGTAGTACCCTTTTACCTCATTATTATTCTCACATTTGAGCAATTGATACTCCTAAGTTATAAGTTAGCTTCTATACACAACAATGTCTCCAGCAAAACTAATGTGCTACTACTGTAGAAAAGATGGGCGACCGGTAAGTTGATTGCCTTGCATTGTTTTCAAGAATTAATTGGCAACTATTCATAAAAAGCACGATCTCTAAAGATTGTTTGTGTTGACGTATTTGGTGATAGTGTCATTTCACAAACCTCAATGAGATGTGTGCATGTGAGGGTTGTAAGAGGAAAGGTAGACCGTGTTCCGAGTACACCTACAAATTCCCTATGCAACGTTCAGCCGTAGTAAGGAGGCTTCCTTTAATAAAACCAGCTCCTACTCGTACTGCTAAGGAGATGTACGTTGGCTAAGTCCTAAAATTTCTTTTCGCCCGATAATATCAACTTACTAATTTGACCGATTAGACTCTCCGACGTTGACTGCCTCCTATATCTCCTGTCTGGCCTTGAAGGGAGCAAGAATATCATCACGAAGCTCTCGACAGCGACTTCAGGCGTTGCCGGACTGTCACCGTTTCGCCAGGTTATGAGAGTAGACCAAAAGGATCTCAGTTATATGCTTGAGATGAGCGAAGGTGCGCGGAGACAGTTAAATTTGGCGTTGGAGGCTGCAGATAAAGAAATGGTCGACGTTTATAGCTATTTTGCGTTCTTGGGCCGGGACGCGGAGCTCAATAATATCAGTGAGCTTTTAACAAATCACGGGGCTTACGGCAACCAAAACCTTTTCGACCGATACTGTATGATAACCCAACAACACTATCTAGTATTGCAAAGGGACTTGAATGGTGATTTACGAAAGGGGATGACTTTCAGGTACTTGGAAGGTTCCATGCTCCTTCTCAGAGAAGGAATAAGATGTGAAGTTCCAACTTCCGATTCATATTTGCACGCGAATTCAGTCCTCCGAGATGTCATCTTACGATATCGCTTACTCGTTGCCCAAAAGTATCTCGATAGGGACGATGTACTTCAGGGAGCTCTTGGGGCCCATCGATACTTTGAGCGCATTAGTCCTCTTATACTCAACGTTCCCTGGGCTACAAAGTTTCATCAATCTCTATTCTTAGACTTATTTAGCACCGATTCCGGACAAAATTTGCTAGGCATCTCCAACCTCTTTGGTGTCTCGTTCATACATAAGGCTATTGAAGCCGAAGTTTCGTTTGACTTACTTCAAGTCATGATCCCGAGCTCCTTCGACCAGTCGAGAGATCTGTATGGGATGAGACCTCTACACTACAGTATTATCTTTCAACGGAATGATCTGCTTAGCCGGTACCTGAAAGAAACACCCGCAGATGTGGATACGAGCGTATTTGATGCTCTGGCAGATATAGAATACTTCTCGGGTAAATTCCAGAGAAACCTCGGGAGTCTTGGAAACCAACAGCAGAAAAACAGAATCTGGAGGGTAAACCCCTTGATGCTTGCTTTATTGTGCAACAATCTTGAGGCTGTGGAACAATTGCTCGTGTCACCATTTGGACAATTTAAAAGTTGCCCGCAGCCCCATTTTACAATCCGTTCAGAGAGAAACTCAAGCTGCAGGATTATCTTTGAGCTCAAGAGTCTCGGGCCTGCCCATAGCGCCCTTCTTACTCAGCAATATGAATTGCTAAGACGGTTGATGGAAAACCCCGGGTTAGGTTCACTCTTGAGTTCTGACGATATATGGGGTCTGCTATTTATATCGCTGTGGAGCCAGGATAATGAAGCACTAGGGTATTTTAATTCTCTTGGGCTACCTGAAGAAATTATCATCAAGCACATGCTGATTGTAGTGCAGTATGGCAACGCACACACAATAGACTGTTACTCGAGCTCGATGCTCAGACGAAGTGTTATCCTTCCTTGGTATTGGAGTCGAAACAGATCTATGCTATGTATCGCATTTTCAGAGCAAACCTCTAAAAAGCTCATTCACATTCATAGTGGAGCAGCGTGGATGGAAGCTTGCAGAACTATTGTAAGTGCACGACAAGAGGAATCATTCGAAGCTTGCCTTCTCCGAATATCGAACATCACAGAAGAGGTGGCTCGGTGTATTCCATCGGTACTGAGCCACATGTTAAATGGTGGCGATGCAATGATGGATTGGGATGATACCAAAGTCGATGCTCAAGGAAATGAAAATCCGTCCGAGCCGACTCCAGGAACCCCCGGTACACCCGATTCTGAACACGTTCCATATATAAATGATATCACCGTAGTCGAAAACTTCGCAAACATGTATCACCAAACTCTCGACCTTGATCTCATAGCACCGGAGAACTCCCGAGAATACGAGCTTGAGGATGTTATCAACATCAGCGTTGCCGAGGGCTACAAAAGAAATAATATTCTGTTCGCCCGAGATCCTTGCCCTACAAGCGATGAGATTGAGCTTGCTAGGTCGCTGGTAGCTGGTACCAGTACATTCGAAGTTACCCGATCGGTCATTTCAAAAATCTCGAAAACTGCTTCTCATAAGACGGTCTTCAGTCACGGGGGTTTACCTTTTTATAGGGTACGGCAGGAACCCAAGTTTGACTTTAGTCTAGCTCCCCATGAAAGTGAACATATGGAAATTTGCACTGAGGAGGAGGAGGAGACCCGCGGTAATTTATTGGTATAATTGAAGCGGACTGGAGATTTGAGATCTTGGGAGACTGTAGTTGAATGGTATGTTCACAATTTTGGAAATTATTCAATCAAAATCGACTCAGAGTAGTGTTAATGTACTAATGATTGAACGAATATATTGTATTAGTTGTATGGCTGCTGGTTTTGAGTGTAGGCTCTGCGCTTCGTCCAGTTCACGGAACCCGAGACCACACGAGACTGCATTTTGGTAAAAAGATAGTCAACATAAGAATATTTTGTTGCAGACTAGATTATTCGACTGCAAGTCGAGCTCGCTATAAGAACTTCACCCTAACATTTGCTCTCTTGGCATCAAATAACTTTTATAGTAACCAGGATATACAAGCACATTAAAAAAGGGGTGTATATATATTATTCTGGGGCTATAGAAGTAGATGCTAATGGGCAAATTCCCAGTATATTGTTGCCGCTACTCTTTGACTAACTACACATATGTTTGGCCATTGATCATGAGTAATGTTGATTTTGGTTGCATAAAGAGAAATCCTAGTCACAGATGGCGCTTTGGCGGTCTTTATCACATTTCTTGCATCTCAAAACTAATCTCCTGCAACATTAAAATCTTCATATCTGAGCTGCGAGCGCGAGGGTCAATAATTACTGTCGCGTGCGGACGGAAATCAATTTGCGATATTTACAACGATTGTACTGCAGTACTGGTTCTCCTATAATAGTCGCACACGGGCACTGAAAGACGGGATTGTGAAAACAACCCAAAGGCACCTGGTACCTGGATGGTTTAATTAATGCAGCACTGCAACCGGGGAGACAGAATGGCAACTGGCGAAGTTGGTCTTTTCTTGGCTAGATTCGTCCAGGGGTCAGCCACCGTCGAACCTTCGTGGGGCATCGGACATTAATATTTGCGACAGAAATGGTAAACTACGCGGGTTCAAAACTCCATCATCACCCATAAATATAGCAATATGCTTCGAAAAGAAGCTCCTGGTTGTACGTTATATATATCGCCTTATATTGGATAACCCTTAAATCGAGTACTTTCAGCCAGCCTGAGAATCGACGTTCAACTTCAGGATGATATCGCAAATAAGGGTATCGCTCCCGGCCCAAATCGGCGTCATCACAATTTGCTGCTTGGGCTTCCTCCTAATATTTCAGTCTCCGGCCAAATATAAAGGGGAAATCTTTTTCAGTAGCAGCAGCAGCACGAGATACCTCAGCTACGAAACGATACAGGTCCAGGATGCCCCCATAAGACGCGTCTTCACGTCCAAGACTGATCCGCCAAACCCGGTTTCTCAGCGAACCCTACTTCTCACACTCACAACCGACTTGACATCGTGGGGGCAAAAGGTTAACTATGGAAGCCGCAACTGGACGTTCTCCGACTATATTGCTCGCATTCAAAAGCAAGGTCTTCCGCCATCGAATATCTCCCTCGGGCTGGTAACAGCCTCTAAAGCAGCCTTTGATGCATACACCTCCGATCTCCTGGGTCTCACCGGCCCAATGCCGTGGTCTTCAGCAGAGATTATACACCTCCCCGATCTCCCTCTCCCTTTCGAGCGATGGCAGACCACGGGTGATGAACGAAACGATTCCGATGCTGAAAAGCAACGAAAGAAGAAACGCTATCTTGCCCGTCTTCGCAACTATCTCAGCTCTACAACTATCAAACCGCATCATCAACACATAATCTGGCTGGACGCTGACATCTATCAGCTGCCCGATGGCTTATTCAAGCGATTTATTGAGGTCGGAAGCCTCCCGCCAACGCAAGATATTACGCCGATGGTTAAGTCGGGCTTGCCTACTCCAGCGGAAGGAAAAGTAGTTAAAGCTCTCCCGCTGGGTCTTCTAACCGCACGCTGTAAAAGCTACGACCGGGAAGATTACGACAGAAACGCCTGGAACGGGTTTGGCAAGCGGCCTTCAAATTGGGAGCTATCGCAAATAATGACGAAGAATAGGAAGTTTCCGGCAATGGAGACTTGGTCTAAAGCCATCTCGCAATTGTTAGGCGGAACCACCAACGCGGACCTTATTATGCTCGATTCAGTCGGGGGGACTGCCCTGTATATAAGAGCAGAGTTAGTCCGGGAGGGATTAATGTTTCCACCGTATCCAGTTATAGGAACGGAGTGGGGCAAACTGGGGAAGGACGGGATAGAGACAGAAGGGCTATGCTATATAGCAGAGAGGATGGGATGGGGGTGTTACGGATTAGGAGGCAGCTGGACCACCTCGCATACAGATGTCTGATGAGTACTTCCGGCGCGATTTTGGTTTAAAATGGTGTTTAAAGCGTTCCAGAAAGATATACCGGAGCATTGAATTGTTATTGTCACTTGCATTTGAATTTATTAGGTCTAGAAGTCTTTGGTTTGAGCTTGCATTGCGATATCGGTGTTTCATAAATATTTTATTTTCATGTATACTTGATAGTCTTTTATGGGAGAGCTGCGCTGGCATTAATTGTTTTTCAAAAACCACGTAGCTAATATGAGGGAGATCGTTCTGATAAGGAATATGGGTCGAATGTGAACCTGGGTGGCTCACGCAAATCTAGCGCAAATCGCGAATCACGCAGGAGTCTCGTTAATGAGTGTTACTCCCACCTGGATGCGAACTGCGATTTCACTTCCCGATCTCACCGGTTGCTAGTCTACCTGCCCTGCTACAAATCATATTAATCATGCAAACATGAGGTTTTTGTTAAATTTTCTAAATAGCCTAGCCTTTCCGACGGTCGCCATCTATGCAATACTCTCAAATATCCCAACAACAGTAGCACCAGGTGGTTGGTTTAACGAAGTAGTAAAAGTAACAATACCCGCTCGACAAGTATGGCAGAAATATCGCGAACAAGCGTCACCGCTCCTCGAAAAAATCGAAATACAACTCGGAGTACTCCACAAGGCCAAAGAAGACTGTCCCGTTGGCAATGTCGACAGAAAGCGCCCAGGAGAGGACGTTAACGAGTCCCGCCATAGCTTCAATATCCTACGGCTGGGCCTGAGGAATGTGTCTGAGAAGATGGAGCTTGCTGCATTACGCAGTAGCCCATCGGAAGCAGGGTTCGAAACAATCGAAGATATGCAACCTATAAAGCAGCAGCTGGACGAGTATATACAGCGGATCATGTGGGCGCAAGATGGCCAAGTTGCCGCCTTCAAGAAGCTTTGGGAGCTTCCTAAGCTGAACAGTCTTCAATATCTAAAATGGCTGTGGCTCTGCACTCTCAACATGGAAGTTCAAGGATACGACTGCGATGAAGCTGGCCGGCAGAAGCGACTTGAAACCCTGGAACAAGTCTACGAAACTGCTACGCCTACGAATCGACTATTACAAGAAGCTGCGGATTGGGCAACAAACAATAGCCTAGATTCGAATGCAGTATTCAACCAAATGCTAAAATACTACAACCCAAACAGCAACATACATGCGATTAAGACACCAAATATCCGGGGTATGGATTATGGTGTATCTCCTGGATCGACCATGTATAAATACGATTTGAAAGAATTTAATTTGAGGGGGGTCTTTGAAAATCTTCAGGTTTGGTTTAATTGCTGGCGAGAGCCGTTGCCCGAAATCATTTCTCTCTCGAGCCAGATACCCCCATTGCCCGTAGTGAGGACATCTCATAACGTGGAAGCGGGAACGTCAATAATTTCGAACCTCGAGCCGTCTGCTATTTCACCTCCTATTATAACGCAGCTATCAAATCCAATGTAGTTGGCTCATTATGTTATTCTTGAGTCTCAATTGGTAGAGAGCAGTCAGATTCGTCTTAATCTTAATTATAGATATCGTAGTCATATCATATGAATATGACGGTGATATATCACGACACTAACTTGCTCAAAATTAGATCTAATGACCGCAAATCGCGATCTTTAACTAGTGGTAGCGAAATTAACTTCAAATGCAACCTCCCCCATGGCCCACACGCGCACGGAAATGGCATATTAATGTATCAGTGGTAATACCTTTGCGCATTCCGTCGGAAATTTAATATCGCGGTCTCAACCAATGGTACCTGCACCGACTCGGCTATTGCCCGACGAAGATGCTCAGCGAATATCCGATGTTGTTTGTCTGGCCGGAACAAGAAATGGAGGCCGGAACTAAGGGCTACAAATAGAGCAAGATAGAGACTGAAGATGATAGACAAAGTGTTATTTCCGTAGGGATGATTAAATACATAATAAAATGTTAATGTACAGAGAAATATATGAAGCACTTGCCATGAATGCTATCCAATCATCCCAGATCTACTAATATACATTATAGATTTAGACTAGTTATTTAGTCCCTACTGGTCTCATTCCCAAACTCCAAGAAGAGCAACAGTCCCTACTCATACTCGGAAGAATGTCGTTTTTATCCGGTTCTATATTTAAGTCTCAAATTTTCACCATAAATTTTCGTCCCCAAATTGTTTCGCGTACATTCCAAATGCCTTGATTGGCCAGTAAAACTTATAATTCGTGTACGTGATCATGCTGCAAAATTGTTAGTAGTTTTCTAGTTGTATGTTAAAGAACGGGTAGACTCACCAGCTTCTGTTGAAAACACCTTCAATACCTTCTTGTAGCCACTCACCATTCTTCTGCTGTCTCTCCTTTAGAAGATTGATTCCTCTCCGTATAACTTCCTTTCCTTCATAACCAGCGTTCATCAGCGCAATCAGTGCCCAGCTAGTGCCAACCACTTGGCTTTTTTCGTGATCCACCCATTTCCCTTTCACACAAGACATATAGCTCTCCCCCCATCCTCCGTCCTCCATCTGCTTGTCAACTAAGAAAGCACATGCCCGTCGGACCCTTTCTGAGTTCTGATAATTCTGTCCAACAAGATGCAAACTTTCCAATGCAAACATCATGGCGTAGGTAAAGCAGATACCCCACGATCCTTCCCAGCTTCCATCTTTGCGTTGCGCGGAGACAATCCAGTCTACCGCATCCTTAATGGTTTTTTTAATCTCAGCCGAGCGATACACAGGATCGACTTTTTGGAAATAAACCAGCGCAGTAACAACTGCTGTCGTGCATTCGGGATATTCATATTCAATCATAATTCTTCCAAACACCTCAGCCGCATTAAACCATTCGAGTTGTTTATAACCTCTAACGACCTCATAGCTTGCAAATCCACCACTGGGGTTTCTCAAGGCCAGCATGACATCAACGGCATCTTGCAATCGTTCGGATGATACCAATTGTGGGAAGCCAGGTGTGAGTTGCAGTTGGATAACAGCTTTGAGGGCCTCACCGGTACAATCCGAAACAGTATAACCCTGATAACGCGTGGAGAAAGGCCAAGCACCTTTTCGTTGTTGTCGGTAACATTTCTGTTTTGCATCACTGATATTTTCTCCGATTTGTTGGCCTTCCAAAAACCCGTGTGCCGATAATAATGTGCTCTTCCATTCAGGCTTAGTTGCGAAACCGCATTCCACAATAGCCTGAATAGCGAAGGCGGTATCCCAGACTTGTACGCCGTCAGTGCCATTCATCAGCATACCTTCATCGCTAACCCAGAGATAGTCTTGAAAGCGATCTATATGACATTTCACAGCGTGACTATCGGCGCCTTCGACCATGAAGCGACAAAGCATTTGGAAGGGTTTGTTGACGGGCCCGAGGTTGACATATTCGGTGTTTTCGTCCTCCCGAACGACGAGGGAGTAGGTATAATCTTCAGACCACTTCTTTATCGAGTCTGGAAGAAGCCATTTGCGCCAGAAGGTACAGACGGTATTGAAGATGTTCAAGATGGTGGTATGCGGGTAGTAAATGTCTGCTGGGGCAATGGTGTTGCGGTGAGAGGCAAAATTGATAGAGGAGTAGGGTTGTGTGAAAAGTTCGGTGCGCAGAGCACGGGTTAGGGGGGTTAACGGGCGAGAGTAACGTTTGGACCAGATGTAGGACAGGGGAAGGTAGACGGCACGAGTGTGAATCCACCAGCGGTAGGGATGTATCGGGACCCAATCGGGCAGCAACCTATGCGTAGAAAATTACGTAAGTTAGAGCGATAACAATATTATGAAGCAGCCGTGCAAGCATACCATAGCTCTGGGGGAATAGGATTCATTCCCTCCCATTCAAAACACCCAATCGTGGCTAGCCATGCTTTCCCCCAATGAGGCACTCCCAGAGCCCCTCCGAGCTTGTGGAGCGTTTGTCTTGCCTTCACTGCGACCGGATGATCCGCCTCCATACCCAGTAATCTGATAGCTGTATAGTTTATCGTAGTACCGAATACTGATGTTTCACCCTCGGTATGCAGGCCCCAGCCGCCGTCTTCAGGGTGAGCTCGGTTGCAGAGATAGCGGATAAGCTCTGTCGCCCAGTCCTCTGGGAACGGGATGCCGGTGGCATACCAGCATATAACGAAACCGGCAAGTTGAAACATAGGACCAGAGTATGTGCAGCCCCAGTTACCGCCGGAAAGTTGGAGCTTCGAGAAGAATTCGAGGCCATTGGTGGCAGCGTCTAATGGTGTCTTTGGTTTTGGGAGATCGGGTTGTTGCTGCACATAAGATTAGCACAAAGCAATCGCTTCCCGACGATACGGGATACAGATGAAACGCACAGTGTCGAGACCAAGGAAGTATTTATCAGCGGTCGTTTGCTTCCACTTCTTTGCCTCCTCCTCGGAAATGTAGTGCCATGTGTGGCGGCCGTGGTCGTCCTTTAGACGCCAACGGGTGTAGTCTGTAAAGGGACTTTTGAAGTCGGTGGTCGGGAGGGCCTTGACAAAGTTGATTGGTTTCGATGGAAGCCCCATAGTAGCACCTGTCGAACGGCGTTCTACTTCGCGGGCGGGACGGGTATTGGAAGCTAAAAGGAAGCTAAAGATAAGCTGGTTCCTCGATGAATGTTAGAGCGACGAGAGGTGTCTTCAAGATGCTCGTTGGTGTGTTAAGGATTGTGTTGAGATGAAGTTAAAGGTGGCAGATCTCCAGGCGTATCATCGGCTACTTTTAAGCTCTCGTCCAAAGTTAAAGGCAGCCTGTTCGCTCGGATAGTAGAAAGAATGTGAAGATTTAGGCCGGAGGCCAGTTTCTAACGAATGTTGCACAATGTTCGCAGCTAGCCCCTGGGTTTAGTTCTTTTACGCAACAAAATTTTTTTTATTCGCGCGCTCGGGAATTAGGTCTCCGAGTCTGTCGCTAGTTGGCTGCTTGGCAATATTGGAGCTTCGCGATTGGCTAGCTATATCGGAGGAAGCGAATGCCGATGGGTTACACAGGCTTTGTGAATCGAATTCGGCCTGATGCACATGCTGCTGAAGGAGATGGGTACTCTCTTGCTCCGAGTAAATTATAAAGCGTGGATATGGAACGAATATATCGGTAGCATACATTTGCATTCATCACAATGCCCTATATACGCGCGTATATATACAGCGGTCTATATATCTATTTAGACTCAGATCGTATAAAACAATTACAGTTATGCATCTATACATTTTCAAATATAAGCTTGAAACAAAAATATACATAACGTTCCGTAACCAGGTCTCTTCGTCGAGCGCTCTTCATCGAGTACCATCTTTAGAATGAGATGACATGTACATGACCTGGGTATAATGAAGTATAATACTGAGCTGTCTTGTCTTATTTTACAGCTTATAATTGTACCCCCGTCAACATGGCGAAGAATGCTGCTGCTAGGATTAGAGATGTCATCCTTGAAGGCCCCGTTGACTTGGAACCCGAGTTCGGAGTTGACTGTCCTCCCGTAGATGGCCCAGAAGTAGAGGTACTCAAAGGTGACTGTGTAACAGACGAACTTGCCGGAGCGCCGCTGCCGCCACCACTACCACCACCACTCCCACCACCCGAAGACGACCCACTAGCGTTACTACTCGGAGACGGCTCTTCGTTATTTCCACCGGTAGTTGTGGTACCTTCAACATCCGTGATTGCCGTAATAGACCAATTCCCACACCTGAAACCTTGAATATAGTTCCCCTTTTGGTCATTGAAGCTCCTGCCTAGCTGCAAGTAGCCGACAACCGTCCTTTTGCAGCAAACCTTGATCGGCTCGCCTCCGTGGGGATCGAAATCGAAGATTGGCCAACCGTCAAGTCCGCAGGTTGTGGCGTTGTACGAAGATGCTCCGAACTCGTTGAACGTGTTCCCTTGGAGGTCGGGGATGTTATCGCATGGTTGGATTAATCGAGTGCTTCCACTATGTACGCTACTTGAACAACAGTAGTTACTTAGCCCAAGCCAGTTTCCGCATCTTTTTGTAACATCGTTTGCAGGTTTAGTGCAATACGTGTTCTCCCCGCAGGATTCCCAGTAAGTAGGTGGGGATTCGTATTTGATTGGTGCGTCAACAATGATGCTGTCGACCGTATACCCCGACATAGTTAGTCGTAGTTGGAGATAATTGTCTTTCAAATTCCTAATGATCCGAGAGACAATCGAAATCTGTAGGTCCGAAGGGTATGTGCTTGCAAGCCGATTATGCTGTTTCGTTGAATAAGAATTCGGAACGCTGGCTCGATTGCTCAAGAACCAAGCGTTCAAACCCCACGCGCACAGCGCCGCCAGGCGCAATGTTATACTTTATATATCATTCACGGCATGCAACAATCATCTGATCTCAAAAAAGATCGTCTAAATTAGCATCCAGCCAAGAATGCCCATCGCCTCCTTGAGGGATCAGTCATGATAAAGGATTGCCCCTTTTTTTGTGCTGTTGCATTTTGAAGGGGAACCGACGCCTATCCCTCAGCCGTTTTCCTATGCCCAGTCTTTTGACGAACGAATCAGCATAGTTATAACGTGCTTGAGAAAGCCACCTTAATTTCATGGGAAGTTTGGACTATGCCATTTCCCCTCTATCAGCCGCAACAATCATGGCAAAGTGTAGCATACACAAGTTGAAAGTCCATTTTAGGAAGTAATTGTCGAGTCCAGATGGTCTTGGCTCGCTTGGCTATTAGCGCGATGTGTTATATAGTCTGATGGCAAAATTGTTTGCGTCTGTGCATTGACAAATATTTACATCCACTTTTCTCTCTTGCACGGATGTAAATTGACTAAATACGGTGCGTTTTATCAGACTAAGTTATAAGTAGGGACGGAAGGTGGACATCCTAGTGTTCGAGAGCATATAATAAAGGAAAATTGGGTTCTAACACATTTTTCCAACCCCAACGAACGTAACCTCAAAATTAAAAGATCTTATGATAATACCAATACCGGGTCAAAATCTAAAAACTGGAATCTATGAAATCAAAATCATTGAATCTATTGGCAACACTGCCCTTTCTAATAATTTTTAAAAATTATTGCGGATGATTGAACAGAATTGATAGGATATTCGAGCCTAGCAGCAGCAAATAAAGTTATCAAACAGAATAAATACTCAGGTATAGATGATTGGAGGCGTGGATGATTGGAGACGTAATATTTGGAAGTTGGAGGTACGAAGTCTAATGGATGGCAAGGAAAATAAAGGTTGGTGAACCGAACCTTCGGAGGTTTTAGGGTCATTGGGCGAGTTCTGGCATGTTCCCACCCGGATCGTGTGGTGTCTAACGAGACTAGTCTGAAAATGGTCCTAGGAAGATCTCAAATACGCCCCATACGCTCAACTGCTCTGAAGCGCGATAGAGAGGCATGATTATGATTAATGCTTTATCTTACAGATTATGGCAATTCTCTTAACTAGAGCACTCATGGCGTTTTGTCTACACTCGATTTAGCCAACCGCATTAGGCGACTTTGCGAGCTCGAAGAAACGCCTTTGCCTCCAATGCCTCGCTGTCTGAATCTGATTCGTCTATTATACGTCTCATCGGGGGCTCTAATTGTTTGAGTGATTATACCAAGAGCTGAATAGACGCTTTCAAAAGCCCTGACTCTCCTCATCGTATAATTCATCAACTTTGTCAGGAACTATGTCAGGAGCAGCCGAGAGCTCTCACTAATGGCAGTCTCGGAACCATGGCTTAAGTCAAATGCTAAATTCATTACAGCAACTAATTTAGAGGTGGAACTTGGGAAACCCAGCCCCGAGACTCGAGGAGTTCAAAGAGCTTCGAAAAGAGAAGAAAGAAAATTTTCTTTTAATATATTCTAGCTCAAGAATTTCTATAAAAAGGATTACTTTCCTTTTAGATAGGAGCAGGCAAATCCCTTGCGAGCCAAGCCAGAAGTTTGGTACTCAACATGGCTTTCTCGGAGCTTGTTAATATCACAACTCTGCTAAGCCAAGATGCAACTATAGTAACGATACTAGTGTTTAACATGGTAAGGGAGTTTTGTTACCATCACCATACTATCTTGCTGATATAGTAATGGTATGGTAATGGCAATAATTATAATTCATTTGAATAAATTACTAAACACTGCGTTGTCTTGGTCTGGTTTCGAGACTGGCTAAACAATTGGTAAAACTTCACCAAGAGGTCAGACAACACGCCGTTTTAAAATAAATCCTTTATGAGAACATTTCTACTTTCTGGTGAGTATATCCGTTTTCGAAGCATATTCCAGTTCGAGAGATTGTATAAACAAATTTATTTGATTCAAATAACAGCAGAGTAATGAGGTCAGAATGTTCTAACCCAATTTAGACACTTTAGATAGAAAGAGAAAACAACCCTGATACTGCTCGACTTGTGCACGCGTGCATTCGGCAACTCGAGATGAATTTGAATTCCACCCAACTATACTACTTAGACTAGCGTGGTTCGCAATCGGGGTGTTGTTGTTGTCTTTGTCGAAGTTGTCTTCGTCGTCGTTTTTGGTGTAGTTGTAGTCGTCGTCGTTGTCGACAATGTTGATCGCGATGTAGACGACGGCGGCGGCAGACATCTCTTTTGAAGTTCGGAAGCGGGGACTGTGAAAGCGGCTGCGACTAGCGTCGTACTGAGACAGTAGGTCTGGCAGAGAGTAGTTGTGTAATAGGCGGTACCGCACGGAATGGGATATGCAGTCGTGATGCAGCTGACTAAAGACCTACATGTACTTGAGGTTGTCGTTGCTGCTGTCGTCGTGGTCGTGGTTGTGACTGGAGTCGGGGTTATCGTTATGGTTTTTGGGATACATTGCGAATAATACGGGTTTATGGATGAGCAGGTCACAGTGATTGTGCTAACGCTAGTAGCGTAATATCCAGGGGCACAAAATGTGGGGCCTGTAAAGCCAATACCTCCGCACTGTGCATCGATGATTTTTGAATTAGCATCTCAGTTGGTCGTTAGGTGAAAAAATATAAGGACTGGTCTTACTTGGCCCCAAACTGGTGCTCCAGTCTGTGCATAGGCGAATGGGATCGCTGCAGCAACAGCGATAGCTTTAAGTGTGTACATTTTACAGTATGAAGAATATGTCGAGATGTGAAATTTTAAATTTTAGATAGGTTGTTAGCGGACGGGAGAGTCGATTGATATTAAGACAAGACTAGAGTCACTGTTCTACAGTATACAATCTTATCTGATCAAGAGAGGCGTATTCAATCCGATATTTATACTCCCCTTCTTTTGACAAAATCGTTTGAATTGGTCACTGGAGGCTGAGCGAAAGGTATGTGCATGTAGAAAAGATTACAAAATCTCCTCAATAGGCTAATTAGATTTCCGCGACATCACTGCAGCAAGATTACCACAAGATCATATCGTTCATTCCTATAAAATTAACCCCCATAACCCGCCAAATTATTCCGTCTTATATGGAATATGCCGCGTTTTCGAATTTTTGTTGATTTCATAGCCCTTGTTGCATGATGCAGTTGTCATACTATCTTGATCGCGTGAAGTCACAGGATTCGCCAGGACCAAGCTGGTATGCAGACAACGCCAAGCATAAACATGAACAATATCAGCTTGTGTGACAGGGCATATGCGCATTTCTCGCTTATTCTAACGCTTAAATTCGGGGTGGAGCACCGTCGGTCCGATATTTATGTGAGATGGAAAACCTAGCAATATAGCGGTATTGGCGTTTTGTATGGCAGAATGAACATCATAACCGAGAACGCGGAAATATCCGTGTCCGGTGCTCTCGCTTGCACTGCGGTATAGCTTTATTAGCTAAGCCGCCAAATTTGAGAGAAATCGCTAAACCTGCGCACGTAACGATGCAACGCTATAGTCCTGGTCAGTTTGCCTGCCGGTATGTGCATCATATGTGGGACGGAAAGGAAGTGAGGACCGCTACTCCATTTGAACTAAAGACTATTTAGTCAAAGACTCACATTTACAATTTACAAGGTTGAAAATTTGTTGGACTTCAAATGATAATAAAGTAGCAATGTCGTGAGATTCCCTCGAAAGGTATAATATTCGTAAGTTTTAACTTAAGTTGTAAATCTAGACGTGCTAGTGGAAATATGCTCCATTCATTTAAACTTTTTTTAAAAGTTTTTATAAAGTTTATCGGCCCTGGCAGAGTTTATTAGGAAGGGTATTATATTCTCCGATCACTTGATAGTCGTTGATGATACTTGCGAGATAATTCTGGAATAATTACGTAAACCTGGACGAGGATGCATCGGTGAGTAACTAGGGCCATTATTAGTTACTAGGGAGATACCGCTACCATGGAGTAAGACCCTTGTGGTTTCAAAGCATGTAATATCTTTCTGAGTCCGAGCCTGTATCAATCAGGATCGATGGCATCTTAAGACAAGGTTTATCGTCAGGGTTTGGGTTGAAAATTAGCCTACGCAAATATTTTATGTTTTAGTTATACGAGCCGCCGTCGCATAGGTGAAGATTTCAGCTGCCTACCACGTGGGATATTTTACGGGATCCGGGATATCAGTATAGATGGCCGCACGGATTACATAATTAAATGAACAAATGGCTTAATATTTTTGCGACTAGTGTATACGTATGGCAATAAGCTAAATGGTAGAACAGTCATGGGGAGCGCCTAATATAATCTTGCAAAATCCCACATGTACAAGAGGTTTCACATCTGGGGGGTTTTCTTGAGATCGCTCGTCTTTTGATCAAATTATTCCATAGAGATCTTGGTGAGGTATTTAGCTGCGTATTGATGCCAAGGGGGACACGAGTAGGTTCAAACCCTCCACGATAAAAATAGAAACTGAAGATAGTACTAGCCGCAGTGATGCGCGTATGACTACTCATCAGTCCATTGTTATATCCACCAATCGTAAATGGGATACAGTTCATAAACCAGTGCTTTTCAGATACTAGGTTAGAATCACACTTTGGAGTTTGAGTTTCTATAGATTATCAAGGATCTTCATCTCATATTCAAATAGTTATATGAGCCTATCGATCGGTATCGTGGTTGATTAAAATTTGTACATTTGCCTGCTTTAAGGGATCCTGGGAGTACCGGAGTCACTTTAACAATACGGAAATTTTACAGATTCTTGTTCCTCATCAATTATGTTCACACTTTTCCCTTGAATTTAGATCTAGTATGATAATGTTGACAAACATGTAAACAAAAGAAACTGACGATCTAATAATCCTAACAACGCAATTATACTGCCATCGGAGAGCTGTAAAACATATTACGTGCTTGTTAAAACCGGGTCCTATTTGGGGTTGAAATTCTAGAATTTATGGATTCGAGAACGTTTAGTGGCGTGGGTGGCTTATGACAATGTCATTTCTGATGCCCGTCTCAAGTGTTCTTGCCACCGCCATACTTGGCGGTGTTCGTAAGAATCGTGTCAGTATGATGGTCACATTAGCTAGCGTTTCGGAACGGAAAGCCTAGCTCCCCTTGGCATTGGTACAGAATTTCAGACTGCTTACGATCCTATTTAACTCAGTCGAGACAGGCGTACCTGTTTGCAATACATTTTACACATTTTTTAATTCTACTGCTTATACAGGAAGCAAGGAAATACTTTGATCGGAAATGAAGTGCTTTTGTTGAATATGATTCCCAAGATCAAGACCATGGCATCATGCTGCTTGACAAACGCTAATGCGTCGCAGGATCGTACAAATGTGATAGCAGATATGATTATTTGGTATGCAGGAAGATTAAATCTATTTGATTATGACTATCAGAGTACGATAGGAGCATGCATCTACCTACTTACGTCTCGATAGTACTTCACGTGTACACTGGCTAGCTGGTATTTGTATGACGGCATAGCACCTTAATCGGGCGAAATTATGGACCGCAACTCATAGCATAAATTTCCTATTTGGTATCCACGAAGCGCGCAAGATTGCGAAAGAATGGAGAAAAAGAAGACTGGCGAAATTGTTACAAGCCGCAATTACCCAAAAGCTCACAAAATCCAAACAACAGAAGAGGAAGAGCGTGGCTGGGAATAATGCGGGGATTTCGTGTTGAAGTACGCGGATGATAAGGAAATGCCAATTCGGAGCATAAAGCTTGCTCAATAATCTCGCCATGATCTTGGGGAAGGAATAAACAATCCGGAAATAGCGTAAATTGCGGTTGCCTCGGCTTGGTTCATTCATATGCGGGGGCAAATGGTGTCCAGGCAATATGTTCTGGTGTGTGTAACGTGCCCCTTTAAGCTTAACCTGCCAAGAAAAGTATAGTCGGCAGACCAAATTCGGTAATTCAGGGTCTAAGGACCACATGTTCGAAGCTACCAGATTCTACCCCTGAATGTTCATATTCGCAGCCCTGCAGAGCCTTTTTGGCATCAAATATTTGATTTCGGGGTCTCAATGCAGGTTGATTTTGGATGACGTAATTGATGAAATACGCCTTATCACCTGTACATACCAGTTGATCACGTTGAGTTCTTTACGTGGACGTGTGTATACGTGAGTTGACTCAGGTGTCGAATCTTGGATGAAGAACTAGACAAGAAAGGCTTGGTGTCTGATGAAGTTATGGCCCTGTACTTTAAGGTATGCACATGGAGGGTTATTCAATCACACGAGATCCCAGGCAGAGTAGCAAATTTCTGAGAGGTGAAGCCTCAGGCGGATGTTTTTGTGCCATTCCAAAGGCCCAAATTCTCCATTCAGCAACGGTAATGACGGTGACTGCCCGTATTCGAAGTTGAGGACAGAGCCGCCCTGCTGGATCTAGTCTAGCGCACAAAACAATAAAGGTTGCAATCGCTCAGTGTCCAGCTCCACGGGTCACCGCCGTCTCCAGACAGCGTCGGATATTAATTTTAGAATTCTGCGAATCCCAAGTCCAGCAGGCGCGGGTCTGGAATGAATTGTAAAATCGTAAACAACCTTTGTCGTACTTGCCCGAAATGTATATATGTACAATCGGGGGACCCTGATGGATTACTCTTTGTTCTCGATTATCCAGTAATTCAGTTCAGCACCCGTCGACCACCAGCACTCCCTTGTTGACCACATTCATTTGCACACTTTACGCCCTTACACTCCTTTCTAATCGACAAATTTTCGACATGAAGTCCTTCATCACCATCAGGTTAGAGCACATAGATCTTTCGATTTATTGTTATGTTTGTTATTAACTGTCTATGGAATAGCCTTTTCGCCGTTAGCGCCCTTGCTGCCAAACAGTATCGACGGGATGCATCCGACACCAGCGTCTACAACCCCCAAACCACTCCAATCAGCGGAGCCGTCTGTCCTCCTACCTACGATGTGAGCTGCGCCTACCTCTGCAAGACGTTCGGAACCGGCAACCGCTGCTCTCCAACCACTGGTGGTCCTGGTGATACCTGCACAAAGTGCCCAGGAACCGAAGTCACCGGTAACACTTGCCCCGCGAACTTTGACCCAAGCTGCGCCTATATCTGCCAGTCTCCCGGAACTCCGAAGCGCTGCTCGCCAAGCAAGGCTATTCCCAATAATACTTGCGAGTCTTGCCCTGGTGTGCCCACCAATGGAAACATCTGCCCTGCTTCCTACGACCCAAGCTGTGCTTTCCTCTGCTCGTCTGCCGGAACTCCAATTCGTTGCTCGCCGCAAGACTTCACAGGTCATGGCGCCGACAGCTGCACCGCCTGCTCTAAGACTGGTAATCCATCCGCCAACATTGCCCCCGTCGTTAGCACTTCTGTTCCTGCTTCCTCTGCCGCTGCAGGTGGCTCTGGCTCTGGCGGCGGTGCATCCAGCGCTCCTGCCATCAGTGGGTCGTCAGGAAGTGCAACGACTCAGGTTGCCGGTGCCAACTCCACTCCAGTTCAAACCATCATCAAGGGTGTTACTTCTGCTTCAGGTTCCGAGAAGACTAGAACTACTACTACTTCCGTGTCATCTGCGAAAAAAACCAACGGAGCTGCGGCTAATACCATGAAGGGTGCTTCGGTGGCCTTTGGTCTGATTTGCGCCGTCTTTGCTCTATAGGAAGGAAGGCGTTCTTTTCTTCTTTTTTTTTTTTCGTTTTCGGAGTGTATAATAAGAATTGCGTCTGAATTTTACGTTCGATATCACTATACACCCTATGGGAAGAGGCAGCCTACATTCGTATTCTTAATGTATTCTTATATTTAATTGATTCCCTTTTATTTCATTACTACCCACGATGATTCCTCGTAAAATACCGAGCATGGATGATCATACATCAACACCTGGCAAGACTGTACTACCAGGCGTTGGACAGCCCCCGGCAGGGCAATCTTAGAAAGAAAACCGGTGAGTCAACCACGAATAAGCTACATGTAAAATCAGTAGGATTATAGAAACTACAAGCTGAGTTTCTACCACTAGCCGAGCCGTTTAAATATTTTGAATTTTTTTAGAAATATTTTTGTACAAATTGTTCTATTTCCATAAAATATAATACAGATTGAAGTTTAAATATTTATGCAACAGAGTGTAGAACTTCATCAATGACACTCTAATTCATGTCCCCTTGCTGACTACCCTTGCACCGGGTAATATTCGCTCCTCCATTACCCTTCGCGCCGCATCACCACCTCTTTGTAGCGCCACAGCTCCGATAATAGCCATGATGGTGTCCTCTGCTACTTTTTCCACACCGGAGTCCCTTAAATTTTTTGGCTGTATTATTTAGAAATATTATTAGCGAAATAGTTTGAGATATGTTTAAAACAGAGAAAGATGTAAATGAGAATTTTGAACTCACATTCCTCGGCTTCCACCTCAAACACTGTACCAATCCACATGCCTGCGCAACACCAAACAGATTCGCTGCGTTTAACAATCCAGTGACGGACGAGTAATGCACTTTGTTTATCGGGTTTTTTCTAGCAATTATCGGTAGTAACAAGGCTGGATCATTCGATATTTCCGGTCCGCTATTTGATGGGAGGATGTATGGAGCCTCTGGGTTTTCTGTTGGTGATACGGGCTGGTGGATTATGGAGAGTGTTGTGTGAAGGTAAGCTATTCTACGACCTATTGAGAGGAAAAGCTGAATGTCAGCACTGCGATTTGCTTGATAAGTTGGCGTATCAACTGGAGAAGGTGAGACCACATACCGTAAAAGGTCAGTTTGGTGTTATAAGGTTGTAGACCGTGATCGAAACTCTTGTGTGTCACACACTGCCATTTGACATCAGTGGTGAGAGCGTTGTCTCCACCCTCTCCTAGAAGTTTGGCGTACATTTCGTCCAAAACCTCTAGTTTATCGTTCACAGCAAAAGGTAATCGCATGTGGGTCGAAACTGGTACGAATGGTCGAGTAATCTTGTTCATTCGGTAGCCGGCTGGCGGAGCTGTCATTTGCGGTGGAGGAGTTTGCTGCTGAACTTGCTGGAGTGGCCGATCGATAGTTAGAGGAGTCGAGTTATGCAATAGCCGAGCCGAAGAAGGGGAATAGCCGGGTAGAAGCCGCTGGTGATTTGTAGGAGTATGGTGTCGGATTGCGGAGCTGCATTGTACGCTGATTGTGCGTGAAGGGAGAGAGGAAGAGAGGATTGGCTGCAGAGAGCGCCGTACAGAGGCCATTGCGAATGGATATGGCCTGCCCGGGCCAGCGAGGAAGAAGGAGGGCACGGGAGGTTGTTGCTTGAGTTCGAGTGGACAAAGGCCGCGTTTTGAAGATGAGGTTTTGGTGGAGTTGTGGAATTTTGCGAGTTGAAGATTTTCGGCAGAGATAAGATGAGATTAGATTAGATCCAATCAGATTAGATCGTATGACATCAATATAAACATCAAGACTCCGTATATCCCTGGCCAGGACCAGGGGACAATTTTGAATTTCATTTCATCATTCTGCTTACACTTTACCCCAGAGACAGATTTCACGATGCCATGTTCCGCAGTTCAGTGCATGCCATCATTGGCGATAGGCCCAGCAAGCAACGAGCACTCGCACCAGAAAACTAACACACCGTTTCGCTTTCTGCGACCTAAAGCACAGCGGGCCGAACTCGCCTGGCTCGTTCAGTGCCGGGCATCGCACAATCCAGGGGTCCATACACCGACGCTCCTCGAGAGTATTTGGGTGCTCAATCGTAGTTATCCGCTGTCAGGAGAGACGGAACCCTGGTGGAAGAGGGTTGACAGGCGCATCCATCAGATTCAGGCCGCGCGAATACTCTGGTAAATAGTATTTGACAGTCGACATTACTTATATCCGGCCTTTTATATAGTCTTGAGATATCTTTACTTTTGTTCCATCTAATTTATAGCTCGCGTGCACGGCAATGTTGTTTGATTCGAAGGGCAAAGAGGTCTTCGACGTCTCAACAACACATCCTCCCCTTCTTCACCTCTCTCTCGATCCCTTGGCCTTGACCTCCAAGTTAAACCATCCCTACACTTCAACGTCAACATCACCACGATCATTTCCTCCATGAGTTCCTCCCTACCCTCTCCGATAGCGGTTACGCTAGATCTGCCATCATCTCAGCCTTCTAGAATATCCGAACCATCATCATTGGCCTCGTTACTTTCGGATGCTCTCCCTGCATCCTCACCACCATTTAACATCCACCACATCTCTCACCCTCCGACTCGTTGCACACCTCTCTATTCACCGCCTTCCAGCCAAAGACCGCAAAAGACAACGTTAACCTCGCACTTTCTCGCACTATCTTCTAAATCGATATCTCCTCTTCTCGTTTACGCGATCGAAATTCATATTTACACAACACGCGCCTCAACCACTTTATTCGTCTCTAAAGCCGACAGTACAGGCTTCTTCCCGCGCTCGTCACCTCCACCACCTAAGGGATCCGCTTCACCAATACGTGCTATAACTACTGCATTTTTGCAGCATCTTATTTCAGAAACTCATCGTCCAGGAATTACGACGCATATTACCCTCTTCGCCCGCGCACAGGACCAATACTTATTCCCTAATTCTGTGCGCAACAAGTCGAAGCACGTACTGTCCGACATCCAACTGATACGCTGGTGGGCCCGGGCACTAGATCCGCTACTGTATTCTGATTTACCACATTTTAAATCATCCAATCAATTATTATCGGATGAAAATGAGAACAACCTTCCCGCTTTGTCACCGAAAGCATACATCCTCGTTCCTGGTCTCGAGCTCACCGACCTTCGAAACGTTATACCATCTAAAACTTGGACCCATGGTCATCCTTATTCACACCCATCGAAGCCTGTTAGAGAGTGCATACCGCACTTTGAGGATGACCCAAAGGCACGATTTATGGATGAACTGGAGGATGCCGGGTGGAAGGGAGTTAGGAATATGAAGGAATTCTGGGAGTTGATGGCCTTCAGACAAGAGTGCAGTCTGGGGAAGAGTGTCGGATTTCTGAGTGTACTTTTTGAAGGTTCTCCTACAGCTAGCTCTGAGAATGGCCATGCAGAAAGCCAGGATATTCAAACCTCTGTGTCGTCGCCAAAATCGCAGTCGAGGAAACGGCGATCACCAGATCCAGATCGTAGTGGTAGCTCAATACAGACGAAACGGAAGGTGAAGCTACCGGTTTCCGGGGAAGATATTCACTCTGCATCGACATATACTATCGCTTCCATGCTACGGAATCCAGCGACACGAGATATTCTCTCCAGAAAATCAAGCATAATGAGTAGTCGATCCAGCAGTTTTGTGGGTGGCGGGGATATCAGCGATGATAAGAAGGGCGTGAAGGTGTTTAGTAAGAAGGATTATGATCGGCTGATTGCTAGTTTGTTGGATAGTGATTTTGAAGGATTGAAGTGCACTAGAGAGAGCTCGGAGATGTGGATTAAAATGGCAGGAGGAGAAGAGTTACCGAGAAGAGCTAGCCGGGCTGATGATGTGGAGGATGCGAAAGCGGAAGGAGAAGGCGAGAGAGTAAATATTGTGACCGTTAGAAAGAGAAAGTCAGAGGACCAGTTGAGTGGAAATATAGTTAACGTGCTGATGCCCAGGAAAAAATCAAAGGGTGAAGACGTCCCGGCACCGGTTAATATATTGCAGCCGAGAAAGAAAGAAAAAATACCAGAGGATAATCCAGCCTCAGCAGTGAATGTTCTTCAGCCACGAAAGAAAGCGAAGGAACCAGAGAAAGAACCAGAGTCTATTGTTAATATTTTACAGCCGCAAAAGAAGGCGACAAATATGCCACCGGATCTTCTGAAAGATGAAGCCATTCCCATTGTCAGCATCTTGCAACCACGGAAGAAGGAAACCATCGTGGAAGAGGGAGGCCAAAAACTCATTTGATACCAACCATTTATCATGCAATGAAAATAAAAGACCTACAGTCGGCTGGTTCGATCATAGCTTGGTTATGTTGTCTGTAGCCAACAAATCTGATCTAGTTTATTAGGGCTGACGCGTTGGATTTATAGTGGGCCAATTGCACCAATCTTTTTTTTCTAGATATCTAATCCTGAGAGAATATATAAACCATAAAGATTTTTTTATTTATTGACTACTAGCGTGTTATGTGAGATGACTTACTACTATTTATCTGTCCATGTCTTTAATTCTTCTTTCTCTCGGCTAGTGCGAAACCGAGGTTCTCTGGGGGTGTGAATTTTTTTTCCGTTTGGAGGATTCAGGGCTAGTATCGGTAGTTTTGGCTAAGATAAGTGGCATATCCTTTGTTCACATACCCCGCCCCCGGGGAGCAAAATTAGTGGATGTTCACACGCACACTCAGTTCACACATTTTGAATCCTCGAAAATATATACAGAGCGATCTTTGGATTCATCCTGCGGAAGACCTGGATAATTTCTCTACCTGGGCGCGTAATAATAATGGTGACAACTACCGAAGAAAGTCAGCCGGTTGGCCGAAAAACACTAGCTCAGTGTTTCCAAGAAGCCCGGTCTCAATTTCATGTACAGCTCCAGCCAAAGTTTAAAAATGACCCGAAACGGCTCTTGGAGTTAGAGAAGTTCCTTGCGGGGACTGCAACAGGGTTTCATGATCTGGAGCGCGCATGCAAGGATTTGAACGGTAAAGCGGAAGATAAATCGAACAATGCCGCGAAGCTATATAATAGAGATGAAGATGCCATCACTGAGGCGTTGGGTACCATAATGGACGATTCGGCTACCTTATACGTTAGGTTTGAGGATATGGAAGAGCCGCATTTCGATATTATACAAGATGCTCTCGAGATCGAACGGTGGGGCGGACCTCTCTACGACCGTCCCGATCTTTTTGGCATATTGCCGCTAGTCAATAAACCCTGAAATAACCAAAAGGTTGATAAAAAAGGGTGCCGATATCAATAGAAAATCTTCAATCGATTCGGGAGAAAATGGTGGTGAGACACCGCTTCTAACAATCCTTCAGCGGATCACTGGGTTTGGTTGGAAACATCAAGCTGAAAAACGAAGTTTGTTACAATCGGCAATTGCCCTGGTTTTGGAAGGCGCAGATTTAAGCTTAAAGACTAAGGATGAGCGAACTATTCTGCATTTGGCAGCATCAATTGGTGATCCCAATTTTTTCAAACTACTTTGTATGTCAGGAGACCACGACTGGGACGTTCATGCCACAAATCATTATGGGCGGACAGTATTGCATGAACTCTTCTGTTTTCGGCGGTCCATCACTACCGAAATGAAACAAAACCTGCTCCAAATTTGTCGTATGATATTGAAAATGAAAAGGCCAGATGGAAGGGACTTGGTCAATGCCGAGGATAAAGCCAGTCGGAATGCGCTAGGATATGCTGTCAAATCCGGATGTACAGAGGTTGTAAGACTTTTGCTTGAGCTTGGCGGAGATGCTCATGATGAAGGTCATCTTGGGGACAATTGTTTCCATTGGCTAGCGAATGTTGACGAAACTGCTGAGGATGGAACGTTGAAAGCTACTGCAGATATTCTATTTGATGCCGGGGTGAATTCTGCTTTACAAAATCATCTAGGAATGACACCATTAGCTCCAGCAGCGCTCAGGGATAGCTTAGAATTAGTCGACATACTCCTGCCAAAGTATGTCGATCTCGGCCATACAAATCCAGATAAAAATCCTCTTCTATTCCACGACTTAGACGGCTGGACATTACTGCACAGTGCTGCAGGAGGTTGTGATTTCGAATTTCTTAGAACAGCAGATGTCTTCCGGAAGTTGACAGAAGCTATCTCGAATTTCGTAGATATCAAAGCCTTCCTTTCTCGCAAGACGTCTGAGGGTGATACAGCATTGTTGCTTCCAACTCGGAATTTGAACATAGACATTGTGAAGGTTATAATAAACATAGGCTGCGATACAAATATTCGGTTAAATTCCGGAAATAATGCCTTGGACTTATCCTGTCAATCTATATCATTGTCGATTTTCGGGTATAGTTCTATTCACAATGATCTGTACGAAGGGGTGGACATTTTTTTATACATTTCAGAAACGATACCGCCATCCTCATTTTCACCGTTTGAGTTTGCACTTTTTAGCTCCTCAGCATCTGGAAAGCTCCTGCCTAAGTTTGACTTACGCAAAATAGTAAACCTTTATGACTCCCCATTTACAGATAATCACGGGTGGAATCTATGCGATATTTTGCTGTTATTGCCACGAAGACACCTTCTCCCTTACCTCTCACATCAGCCTCCTTTACCATCAGCACCAGAGAAATTTTTAAGACCTTCACGGATAGGAATAGCTCTTGATGGGCGAAGTGATATATCTGAGGACGGCCTTGAATGTCTCATGTCAGGTATGAAATATTTGGAAATATGTTAACATCATGCTCTAAAATTATTTTACCACGTTGGTTGAGTGTAAAAGATCAGCTGACATTGCGTCTCCAATATACAGATAGAGGAAATTCCGAGCAATCAATTTTGCTAGCGGATCATCCAATACCACCGATAAACGCTCTCATATATTTTGAAATGCAAGTTCCAAAGAAAAAAGCTGTAGTCGTAGCTGGAGCTGGCGAGTAAGTTGGATTGAACTCCGTGAAATTTGGTACTCAAACTCAGACAATGCTAATTCCTAAATCATTTAAAGAACCCAGGAAGCGGGACAATGCCATATCGGCATACGATCGATTGTAAGCCCAAAATACGAGAAAGACCGTTGTCATAGCATATTCTATACGACTATCGGAAGAGTTGAGATCAAAGAAAGCATAGACGATGAGGACTGCACTTGGTATAATGTGCGGACAGAAGAAGCAGATCACCAGGTCGTAGGTTGTGGTGTAAATCTGGTAGAACGTGCTGCTTTTTTTACATTGAACGGGAAGCTTCTACCGGGAGCGTATCCCGTAGTGCCAGGGAGATACTTTCCAGCTTTCATGGTTTCATATGAATACGAAAGTTTCAAGGTAAACTTTTGGTTTAGAACCCTTCTCGTTCGACAGTGCGAGTGATCCGGCTTGGGAGTGGAAGATTCCAGAGATAACTACCCCAGATCACAGAAAGTAGTTACATGGCAGACCTATAACCCACCTCAGCATGATAATTACAGGCTCTTGTATTTCACGGGGAAGTATGATATACAGGTCCCTCTGATCAGATGCCGCGATTAAGAGCTATAAGAATAATTACATGTAGGTCTAGATATCATAATTTATGCTTTGAATATGCATTTTTACATATAATTCACGTATAGGACCAGACTTCTCTTAGTATTTGGTTTTTAACAGGAGAATGGCATATATTTGTGCACGAATTGGGAAAAAAAAGAATGAAAAGAAATGAAAAGTAAAGCCCCAAAAGACTTACAATCTTGAGGGTAAGTTATAAAATGATTCTATTGAATAAAGTCGAAGTCTCAAGAGGCTTCCAAAATAGTTTCTGCCCTTTTGGTTATGGATTAACCTGATGCACGGTAACCGATAGCCCTATTACACCGTCCGACCACAGGCCCTGCAGTGTGATTTGCAACTGTGATGGCTCAACGATTTTCAGGCGGGCAGCTTTTAAGGCCATTCGCGTTTGTACCCATGTCTGCGTTAAGAGTTGTCTAATTGTTGTGGCCTCTGCGATCATTAGGATCCTTGAACCGAGCAATTGTACTTCACTTTCTAGCCTGGGAGCGGGAGGCAATTGAACGTAGATTGAGACTTTCATCGTAAGCTGCCGATTCGAAGAGTCTTGTTTACTGATGACCTTCCCCATCTCATCCTTAAGTATGGCAACGTAGCCCTGATCTTGTCCCAGATCAATGCCCGATCGCACCCGGTTAATCCATTCTTTCGCGTTGTTGCGTCTAAAGCCATCAAATGTGGGCACTTTGGACGCCTCAGCAATCATGAAGACCTCTTCTCTCAGCATTGGCGACCGTGACAAATTTGTTTGGCGGTCTTTGCTTGTAAGTTTCCGACCGCGGACAAGGTCGTAATTGTCGTCGAAGACTACATGTTCCTTAATTTTGCCGTCTTCGATCTGGCAGCGAAACTCTATACCCCTGCTGGTAAGCCCGCCGACTTGTTCACGATCCACAAATAGGAGTCGGTGGAATAGGATCTTTTCGCGCCTGTTTTGCGAATAGAAGCCGATAGATCGATACCGGCTGGTTTTAAGGAAGTAGCGGGAGCTGAGGACATTTTGCCATGCCACACAAACCCGACTGGCATGTATCTGGTCGTAGAAGCTGAGAAAATTGAAGATTTGAATAAGAAGCTCGATTGGGAGAGACGGAGCCGTCATTATGACTGCCGACTCTTGCAAGGTGCAAAATGATATTGGTCTTTGCATTGGCGGGATTACGTTTTGCGGCGCCCTCAGAGCTGTATTTATACCTTGAAACGAGGCAGACAAACGATGCTGGGTGCGACCTTCCGACGTAATTCCCAAACATAAATCTAAAGAAGCGAACTATAAATTTCCGTTAACCTGGAGAGCGGCCTGTTGATCAGAGGCTTAAAAAATTCCTCAAGCAGGTGCTGGGAATCGAAAAAATCGGGTCCCATGACCAGTAACCATAAGTGGAAGCTAGCACTAGCCAGGACAACTGCAGTACTGGTTTACAGATCCCGCAAACACTTCAAGGCAGCCTTTATCTCGGCTAACTGGAGCTGATATCGATTAATCACGATTAGATCCTTCTCCTATGCATTGTTAGGAACAAGTCTCTCGTGTCGCATATTAGAAGGCTAGAAAGACGTTATTGTAAGAACTCGAGCAACAGAATTTTCAAATTAATTACTTTCTCTGTCAGCGAACGCTAAACGTCCAAGAAATTTCGAAAATCCCATGGTTTTCTGCCTTTCGTTCATCCTACTGTGTGCCAGCTCCTATTCGAGCACATATTAGCATCAACTCAGGCGACCTTACCTCATGCGCCGCTACCACAAAACCCTGTTCATATCTTCAGCCATCAGCTCTGTCAGAAGCAATATCTTATCCCTAACTAATAAAAAAAGAGGGCTGAGGGTCTAGTTCTTCAAAGCCCAGTTTTTCGCCCTCTGCAAAATGTTCAGAGATATGTTGTTTAACCTTTTTACGAGGAGTTTCTGGAACTGTCAAGGAACCATGAACTAGTGGTTGGTTGTACCAATTAGGACCAACTATAGCCGCGCTGGATCAGGACAACATTAAGTTGAGGCACTGTAACGACAACGTGCCTTTCGATGAAGTATGCAAGATGAGCCGATGATTCAGAAGTGGAAACACATATACGTGGAGAAATATATGCACATATCTGAGCTTTTTGAAATGCAAGTTACAAGATCCGGCCAGACGCGGCGGGCTGCAATAGTTGCCTGGAATGCTGAGTTCATTTTAAATTTTCCATTGCTTTATCTGCAAGTCTATAAGCCTCCACAATTTGGTTATCTTGTAAAAGTCGTTTTAGGAGAAACTTTGGGTGCACCGAAAAGAATGTTCCGGGCCTCTAGGTCACTACTAGCAAGTTGGAGGCCAACTTGATAGGCACCCGAAGGCAAAATTTGCAGCGTAGCTAGTATATACTGGGTTTTTCCAAGGAGGTGCAAAAAACATAGCAAACCTTTCATTAAAGAGTACCTAAGTCTTTAGCAACTCCCATTTATGAAAAGCGTGCGAAAGTAAAAGCAAAGCGCATTATCTGTTGGTGCCTGGTTGAGCTGTCCCCGAATGAGAAAATTCAGTGACAGGATAGCAACACTTTGACGTTCATCCAGTTGTTCACGATTGGATATTACAACGTCTGAATACTAAGGAGAAGGAAAAACGTCTCGAAGAGTCATGGAAATTATGGGGGGTATATGAAGGATTTGTCTGACATGAAGACTACATCTTAGCTACGTACGTGCTTGGTGATATTTCGGAACTGAATTTCACTAAGGTGTTCGAATTCAGGAGGCTCGTGAAGCAGAATACTAGGAATTTCTGATTGATGAAATAACCCTAAGTAGCTGAAGAGGTTAACAGCTGCAGGAAATCTCTCACGTGTCATATCTAGAGATACCGGGTAGGATTCTAGAATAGAGAATGACATCTTTCCAGAAATGTCATCAACTGGCTGCGCCATAAGTTTTATTCGGTTAGTTTTATAATAATACAACTGCATATGCCTCTGAACTGCAGTACTCATATTTGTAAGTCTATCATATTTGCGGCTGCTTGGGCGATCGCAAATGGTAGATTACCTAGCTCTCTCAATAAGTGCTCTGATGCTGGTGTTTCTTCTGTCATTGTGCACTCTGATTAGTGTTTAGAGACCTAGAAAGCAGGGTTTCAGCTTCCCCCCTGACATTATTGTAACTTGGATACAGTTACTAGCTGCTATACCTAAGCTAAGCCTTGTAACCCTCGGTCTCGCCATGATATCAGAATCATTCCCTTGCTCGGCAAGTATTGGCATATCTTTTGTTCTATTAGGTGAGCCTATTCCCGTATAATATACTGCGCTAACTTTGATCTCGGGCAGGAATGTTTAGGGGCCAGTAATCAAGGCATGCTTTCATACAAGCAGCGGCTGCCGCTTCAGCATAACCCCTCCAAACCTTTCCCTTATGACTGTCAGCGTAGTTAGAAACACCTTTTATCACTAAACAACTGAGATCCCAGGCGCCAGTGCCCTCCATTTCAAATGCAATTATATTTTTCTCTATCGCCAGTCTATCACGATCTTCACCAGATTTCATCACCTTGTCTCCTGACGCGATCCTTCCAATGTGGATTTCCGGTAGGTAAATGTGAGGCTTCTCAATAAATGCAACTGTAGTATCGTCTAGCATCTCACCTCGTTGACGCTGAGGTACTATTTTATTGCACCCAAGCTCATCGCAGCTGGACCCAATGGCTGACTTGCATACCGGGCCAATTGATTGCTTGCACGCTGCCCAAGATTCACAGCTAGAGGGGGTATGGTGTTTGTGGCGATCTAAGACGTTAAATAGCTTGTCCTCGGCCGCTCCGGGATACGCGGCCGTTTCACCAAGCTTCTGCTGGATGGCCAAAAGATATTTGGACATCTTTTCTCGAATGCGTTTTTTGGTTGCTCTCCGCTTCATTATAGATATGAAAGTTCGTATTTCTCTGGGAGGCCGACCTAGGAGATCTTCGAGCTGATCTTTGATTGTGAATTCGTGCCGATCGAACTGCTGTCCATAGTCATATTGGACTATTCCGCCAGTATTATTCCCTTGAAACTAAAACGAAAAGCTATGGCTGCGGTCGCCGCGCTAACTTTCCCCATTTCTGGTAGCTGAACTAACATAGCATTGTGCTGTCCGATGACTCCAGTAGCATATATATTTGGATCTCCTTCTTCTTTGCCATATATATCCCCATCCTCGTCCCAGCGTTTGTCGAAAAGACATTCAACAGCATCGGCTTGGGAGGGCAATGCACATATTATGCCGATTTTGAACCCAGATCTGTCTTTTGGGCGGGTGATATTCAACCGCTTAGGTGTATTTGTCGAAGTGGTAGGATCTATAATCGTATTTTAGGTGAGAAATAGGCGCCAATATCCGTCTGAAGAAAGCTTACCGGTGGCAATACCAACAGGGTCACCAAATCGAACCATGGACATTATTATCTTCATTGACATCATTTTCAGCTCTTAAAATTTCAGCGTTTACTGTCATCGTGCTCGCTCGTTCAGTTAGGGCAACGTCAATTTTGAAACCTCGTATAGAGGGAATAGGAAGCCTGAGTGTTGATTTGCGAATGCTTGATTTCTTAAATATCTACATGGGAGATTTCTATTTACTAAGTTCCTGTGGATTATGTAATCTGCTCAGTGTCAAATTCTATAATAAACAACAACGCATGCTCTCCAGGTAACCATGATCCAGCACTGACGACTGGGAGATAGGAGATTCATATTGTGGCACAGCACAGAAGCGTGGATCCTTGGGTCCTTCCACGTAGCACAAATTCAGAGTACAATAACTTAAATTATGTATTAGACTGACTAAATCCTTCAATCTTTAGCCTTCGATACCAATTTATTTTCATGAACTAAGGTGGAACTGGGCATGGGTTGATATGTGCCACAACTCCTTCAATAACGACCCCACAATCCAGTACCAGAATGACCATGGAAGCTGGCAATGGAACAGTATGGGCTATGATGGTTGCTCTACAGCTGCCCAGTGCTGTGGAGGGGGTACAGTTCCTTGTACTTGCAGAGATTGCCGATACAGCCTCCGAGCCTTTTGCTAAGCGGTGGCTATCAGCCATTCCTATCGTATTACCCGTTGGTATAGGGGGGCCGACTGGGTGGAGACGAGGATAGGCTAAGCGTTATCAGGGATGGCTGTATCGTACCTTGGGCTTCAAGGGCCAAACTTCCTTTTTTTTCTTCGATTTTCTCCATTTCTCTTTCTCTTCTATAGAGTATCCGCCTGCATGTATATACATATAATTTCATCGCGGCGTTAATACCCTTTTATACATGTATCATGAACCCTTTCATACATGTATTCTTAAACCTTTTCATGCATGTACTTGTAACCCTTTCTACATGTATTTTTAACCCTTTTGTTCCATTGCACCGCCAACATGAAAGATTTATATGAAAAATATCAGTTTCGTGCGGTTGAGATTTCGCGAGAAATTAAAACCTTCTCACGTATAAAAGATAGAAAGCCTTAGACATCATAAAACAGATCGCTTAGTCATTAACTACAAAGAAACGCATTTCAGTGAACCGGAAAAAGTAACTAGCCTGTCGACCGGAATCCTAAGGTTCAACGTTATTAATCCAAGCCGGAAGATAGAAAACTCAGGGTGTAATCGAATCATAATGAACGTAGGTTATTGCATGAAGAGTGTCGCAATACCTTAAGTTTTTTACTGGAAAACTTCGATAATCTTTGCAGATATATATTTTGGACCAGATCCTGCCCGCAGCCCATAGCCCGATATATCAACACCCGAAATATATATGTATATACGTTTCTTAACCGTTGATACTTCTGATTTTCCCGATTACCGCTCGTCCAGGAGGGTCGACGCGAGGGGTATGAAACTCCCGCCATCTCTCGTTCAGAACCTGCGGTGTCCGCTGGAGATGTTTATACATGAGCTCCCGGTACCAGGTCTCATCTTTCCCTAAACGGATGCCTAACGGCAAGGGTAGCCAGGGGGAATAAGCGCTGCAAGGCATGAAGTCTAAGTCTCGGCGGGGCCTTGATATCGCTCCGTGTGGGGCGCGCGCCGTGGGCACTTTTGGGTTTATATAATATAGACGTTTTAATCTGCACGATGGGAGCTCCACGGCGTTTTGGAGGCCTGAAGTGGCGGGATGTGGTTGGTAGGCTAAATGGACGATGGGGCTTTTTATACGGGTTGTGGGATGTGGCAATTTTGTGTTGATGGAACTCCACCTCGGCTGTCTTTTTTCGTTTGTTTGTTTGTATTCCTTCGGCTTTGCCTCCGACTCGATTGCCTGATTGAGAACTTCAGCCTCGTTTAGTGAGCTGGCATGATACTTCCACGAGAGAAATCGGCTTTTTGGTGACAGTTCAGTTCAGTTCAATTCATCCAGAGCAACAAGAAGGAGGCTTGATTAGATATAAAGGAAGATTGTGTGGATCATATATGAGGTGCCATGAAGAAGGCCAGGCAATGGATATTGCATTACTAAAACATCTAAATTAAAAAAAGTAATCTATATTCAAGAAACTCTATAGACAAGCCAAATGGTATCCAAGAAGGACAGTAGCAATGTAATTCAACATGCGAATCTCTATGCTTAAGGATTCTAAACATCCGGTTCGGCTTCCCGAAGGGGAGGATGTTTGTGTTGTGGAGTGTTGGATTTTCAGGGGTCGCTGATCGTAGCTTTCTATGGTATGGGATGGTGTATCACGCGAGCTGGAGGGTGAATAGCGAATAAGGTCTAGGATGTGCGATTGCTTGCTCCCGACCAATTAAGGGTTGGGACTGGTATCAATCCGATGTTCGATATTTCGGTACTGGTGGTATCAGTGGCTATCTGGGCCGAAGTCGGTGCTCTACTTGAGGATCGCGTGAGATAACTGGTGGAAGAGACAAGGTGATCGATTGATGCGCCGGACCGATTGAATCGGGTGTAGTTCGGATGTATAGTATATCGAAAAGGAGATAGAGAGAGCAAGCGTGCTTGCTAGTTGATCGGATTCGAGATAGAGCGAAAGTTTAACGCTCTTGGCTTGATACGATCGTATCGATCGGTCTAGTTTTTTCAGTGTTTAGGGAGAGCAGCTGATGCACTAAGGGCTCTCGTTAAATCGCGATTGATGGACCTGATCCGGTCGAGGAGTCCGTCTCCTACACTCCCAATGGACCATCCTCCCCAGACGAGACTGCGAAGCTTTGCTGTCATGATTCCGTACTGCCAGGTGAACTCCCACCTCCTGACTTCATCGCGCACGGATGTGTGGGTCTCGCCTGGTGATGGTGGAGGATGTGATTTGCAGGGCATTGTGCTTGTCTGTCTTTCTGTTTTATCGTAGTTATGCAAGATATCAAGACCGCAGATGCAATTGGGACTGTATCGGAGGTTATTGATTGTTGGAATGCTCAGGGTCCAAAATTCCCGAGCTATCCGCGGAATTTATAGTTTCCTCACTCAGGGTCCAGACTGTTCACGCTCCTTATCCTCTGCACCAATGCCACCTTGTTTGCAAGGGGGTGCATGCCAGCGGTTCCACTGCTGCTCTAGTCTGCAGAAGCCACGGTGCGTTCGTCGCCGGCTGGCATCCCAAAATATGATATGGATCCGAACAGAGTAGCTGTCGCAGTAGGGGAGGAGTGGCAAGGGGGGCTTCACAGGGCATCTTTTCGCGACTTGAGCTTGCAGGGGTAGCTTGGTAGCTGAGCATGCCTGAGCTATCCCAGCAGGGTTCGCTGGAGACGAGTGGGGGGTTGTTTGCGTTGGGAACAAACTGGTGCCAAACCCGAAAACCCCTTAGGTGGCGATATGGAAGCGCCGAATGTCGGTGTGATCTTGGTGGGCGAGAGATACCGGCCCGGGTATTCGGATATCGCTGGGGGATTAGAGGTTGATATCTCAGTTCTGCTGGTTCAAGTTGAGTTGTCTGATCCTTTCCATCACAGATGCAATCCCCTCGCTGTCGTGGGAAGGGCGGAGAGTCGGGGTCGGAGCTGGATCCCCTCCCTGGTGCCAAGGATGCCATTCTATGCCGTACGCGTGAGTCCGAAATGTACGTTTTGCGTGCGCCCATCTGATTTCCCATAGTCTGACTTGCGTGCCAACGTCGAACGTGAGAAAGTCCGCGGCCGAGTGCAGAGCGGGGTACGGCGGTGGATGGGCTTTACAAGGCATCTCTCTGCTTTCCGAGTCTGCGTGGTTAGAGGTCTTTGAAGGCTGGCTGTGCTGTGCTGTGCTGTGAGATCGAAAGGATGCGGGAATGCGAAACAAACGGACGACAACCAGTAAACTCGCCTAGCCATCAGATCTAGAGCAAGCTCAAATCACGAAGCACCCCAGTTGCCCATCTCGGTCAGCCGGATGGATGCTGATTTTTTCTTGGAAAAAACGACAGTGTAAGAAGGATCGAGAATGCCGATGCGAGCACCATCTCCCAGCAGAGCGCGAACATGCGTGCGACAAGGAAGTGTAGTATGGCTGAGACTGATATCGATTTTTGAAGAAAGCCTCCCAGCTAGGCGCTCGAATGAGAATACCTATGCATATTTGCCCTTTTTATCCTGCCGTTGAGTGTGTCCGTTTCATGCGCCGGCTTCGCAGACCGCCGTTTATGGTATACATCTCGATCACGTTGCAACGTCCAGATGTATATCCGCATGTATATGCGGCCGTCCATTCTGTCGGAGGGCGGTGGGTGGCTTTTGCAAGGCATGCTTCTATATAAATATACCTTTTTGACTTTGGGCTGGAGAATCTTTATTAGTATTTATTGCCCACGAGAATAGCAATAATAGTCATGATAGTAATAACAGCAATAATAGATATAATAATAACAACAACACTAATATAAGTTTAATAATCAGGGAATTAAATGTTGAGCAACACATGCAAAAGCTTGTCTTCTCCTATTCACAGGACCGCTAAAAGCGTTCAGCCTCGAGAAGACCCGAGAAGGCCCAACACAAGAAGGGTCTTCTCGGGTCGATGAACCGTTGCGGCACAGCTGCCTCTTGATCGATTACATCTCACTCTCCTTTCAAACTGGCTCGTAGCAGCGGCCAAAATGCTCGGGCTGCAAGGCAAGTTCCAAGCGTATTCGTACTCGGTCCGCGGTGTTCTTCTCGTCGCCAGCATCATCACACTCGTTTTAGTGGTTGCTTCAACGGTCTCTTTGTTACAAACCAGACGCACCCGACCCGTTTTTGACTACTTCCATTCAACTTATTCGAATCTGAACCCACTCCTGACGACGCAAGGGGTTGACCAACTCATCCAGGAACACTCATATCCTCGCCTCGCCGAACTTGCCGACTTTAATGGCCTCAGCGAACTCTGCAAATCTGCCAAATGGCAGCATGACCTCTACTTCAGTTGTGCCCACAACATCGGTGGCCTCATGAACGTTCGCAACATGGTCTTGAATTGTGTTCGGTACGCGATAGCGGCCGGTGCGAGCGGGTTAATATTCCCTCGGCTTGAAGCTAGGGATCCGGTCTCGATAGTTCTCGTGAAAACAGGGCGGGACAAGCCTATGAACTTTCTATTCGACGAAGGCTGGTTCAGGCAGGTCTTGGAAACAAACTGCGCGCAGATGAAGCTTTTCAACCACACCGACGATGTACCGCGCTCCGGATACGCGACCATGCCAGATTTGTTGACCATCCAGACTCTCATGGGCCAACCCCTCGGCGGTGCGCATGGTAACCTGAGGAACAGTGAGTTATTACAATTCCTTCTTTCTCCCTGCCCTTGAACCTGTCGAGTTGTAATATCAATATTTTTTTTTGCGTCGTCTTTCAGAAAAGCCAAAAGAGTTCCGATCGCGATTCGACGCATGGCTTAAAACCAACAAAAAGAGGCCATCTCCCACATTCCCGACGATCGTTCGGCTGGATGAAAGAACAATCTTCAGTTTCGCTCCGAACCTAGACCCTCCTGCTGCTATGAACAATTTCGGGTTCATGCTAGAATTCCGCCTGGATCTATCGGGACTGGCAAAGATCATAGTCGACCGTCTACGCCAGGCCGTGGCATTCGCAGATGACACGGAATACCTAGGACTCCACCTACGGCGTGAGGCGGACGTGCTTAACCAGACTGAAAGTTGGGCTACTTTCGACCAACTAGCGGATAAAACCCTGTCCGTAGCCGCCACCAGCAACATCAATCTCATATACGTTGCTTCTGGAGATGTCCAAAGCGTGGATGAGCTTAAAGCCAAAGCGGCAGAATCCGGTGTTCAAGTAGTCGACAAGCACGACATACTAAGCGATGAAGAGAAGGAGTTTCTAAATACGTTTGCGTTTGACCAGCAGGCTATTGTGGACTATTTGGTATTGATGCGGTCAGATGTGTTTATTGGAAGTGGCCTGAGTAGTTTCAGTTCTCATTTGATCACGAGGCGAGAGTATCTTGCCAATATCACGCTGGCGGCGGGAGACCATAAGTATGGAAGTGTTGAAAGAGATGCTTTGGTTGGACCTAAAGGGAGGCTTTGGTACTGGGATATGGATTGGCCCTGATCTTGATGGGAATATTCTAGACATAATCTCAACCTGCAATTTAGAAGGGTTTTGGCTTCGAGACCGCCTCAACCATGAATTATGAATTTTGGAAATATAATCCTTTTCTTTTTGTAAATAATTTTTCCTATTCTATTAATGGATCTGATAGTATATTTGAGCAGAAGTAAAAGTATATTCAAGAAGCTTATTTTAAACAATTGATGATCGGATATCTATCTCATAAAATAGTTGAAATTTAATCAAACCCTCCCAAAACTGTAATACTGTATTAAGACCGATCTTCTTCGTCGGGAAATGGGAGCGTGAGTCCGGAGAAAGAGGGAACTGTATATGTATATTCCAATATTTGAAGATTAATTCGAGGTTTGTAGTAAAATCTAAACGTGTCACCAACATGAGCTTGCATATTTCTTGCCAGGACGTGTATTCCGCAATTTTGACAAGAGACATAGTCGATGACAATAATTCCTCAGAACAAGCTAGAAGCACATCCTCTTGATCCTCCTACATTAGAATCGATTAATCATCAGAACTAGCTTGAGGGGTTCTTTTCACACAAATGGTCTCCTTTGAAGCCCTTAGACGCAGGCGCTTGCCACGGTTCCTACCGGAAGACGTAACCCCGGATACGCAAGTTAATAATATTTCCACCTTTTCGTGTCCAACTCGCGAGGCGAATGACACCTTGCCCGGCCTAGAAAATTCCAACAACGAAGATTTCACGTTTTGGCAAGATATTTCCATTGATCGAACAGAATGCGAGTTTAGGCCCACCGATTCATTTGAACCAATATTACCCAGCAGCAGCAATAGACACGGCGAGCTCGAGTGGATAGAAGAGTCCAATACCTGCAAGACTCTTGTGGAATGTGTTGAGAAACTTGATATCAGTGACCAGAATCTCAAACCTAGCGAAGAGTCCACGACGGGATTCACTCCTATCAACAAGGTATATCGGAGTATAGATATTGCTCAATATGGAGTCGACTCGTCATGAGCTAGCTAGCCCCTGGTGCAGAGTGTCGCGTTGTTTTAGCCAGGTGTAATGGGCAGCACAACTGCATTGATCTAGCTAAATTCTTGAAAATGTTAAAATAAGCAGAGGTTAACTGTCGCAAGTAAACGAGAAGAGAATTTCAATTGCCAATTAGTCTTGGGCCTGTCGTCAAACGCGGCTGCGATAAGATATTGGCAATATGTCTCTGTTTGGGCTCCTGTTGGTTGGTGTTGGCTAGAGGATCCCCCTGGCTAGACTTGACTGGAATTCCGGAAGCTCACGAGGTGATAGACTAGATTCATTTTCTTTGTTTGCTATAATTTCAAACCCTGAGAGAAACCAACAAATATGTATGCGCATGCGCCATCTCAAGTTGGATTCACGAGGAACTATGTCCTTTGAAACATCCGATCCCTGATGATTTCGTCTTTAAATATAGAGACTTTCTAGTTTTCATTGTCAAGAAAATGCAGAAATCTCGGGATGTGTGAGTGGGATTCCCGTCGGCTGTGATGAATTCCGTAACTACAACATACCACGGATCGGATAAAAATCGGAGACTGGTTGGGTCCAGACCGAATGGGCATGTGATTAATCTTTTTTTTTTGTGACTCGGAAATAGCAACAGTCGATTTTTCATACTGAATTGTTTGACATGATGGATAGATATCAAACTTTCATAGTAGTTGCCTTTACTGTTGGTTTGAACCCGAGACTATTGGCCATTGGCTATCAGGTACAGTGGTATCGAATTCGAGACAATTAATCCGGGGATTTAGGCAGAAGCAGAAGATTATACTCCAACATCCAACATTATTTCCCCAGGTAAATTGTGGGATCCTTTCGGTACCAACAAATCTAGGTTCTTCGGTTTCGGATTTCATCGAAGACCACCTGCTTGAAATATAAATCCTGTTGTACCAACTCAGCAGCTAAGTTCCGGTGCGCCGGACGTTTTTATTGCGTTGGAATGGTTAACTGGCGCGTGTTACGGTTGCGGAATCGATGATTTTATAACACCAGGAATGTTCCTCGATTCTGATTCCATGGCCAATGACCCCTTTTCAATACCCTCTCAAACGGTCTGGCCCTGAACTGTGAATATATTTAGAGGTCCAGAATCTTTGAATCTAGAAACGGCCCGGACATTCGTTCTTTTTTCAGTCACAGATCGATTCTCCGCACCTCCTTTGCGAAATTTCGATTCTTACATATATAATAGAGAAACCCTACCTCTTCGCAAACCATCTGCTCAATCCCATATATATACTCAAATTATTAAAATCAGCCACTGTTCGACAATGCCGTGCATAGCTCACGCCTGGCCATTACAAGATATTGAGCGTTGCCTCGAATATATCGATCGCTCTCACGAACTAAAATACGGTCCGGCAGTAGCATTCTCAAGATGCGCCACGGAGTCGAGATGGTGTCGTCGAATATCAGAACACCGAGAAATCGAAGCACGCCGAAATGTATATAAAACCTGGAATTATGCTCTGGCTACCGGCACTCCGATTATCAAGAAGATCCGGGAACATAAGAGTTAAGACTCTTTGGTGGACACCGATTCGAGGGATTTAAACTCCGTGTACATAATTGATTGAGCATAGTTTGGAATAGAGGATATAGGTTTTGATAGTGGCTTTTACGCTGTTATACTTTTTCATCATACCTTAGTTGTTAGAATTATTTTAATATTTGAGAATTCAAATCCTGCGTGTGGGGCGATTTATTATATGCTTCGCTGTTCATATTATCTAGATTATTCTAGATTCCAATAAATAAACATTGTGTTCCAAGCCCGTCGTCTTCAAGTAACTCTTCTTTTGCGCATATCTGGTCATGGTGGTCTTTAGGGCCAGCGACGCAACCTTACAACATTTGAAAGGATATTATGTTATTTGGTTATGCTTGTACCTATTTGGATATAGGATGTGTTGGAAATATATATCCCAAATACGTCAACAATCATCGAACCATTCAATTCAAATACTGGCGACGTACATAAAACGCCGCACAATTCTTCCCCCCTCCCTTCCAGGCTTTCAGATACCTCCGCGCCCTAGCAGCTAGCAGATAACCACACCGACTGTATCTTTCCAAGCGCGTCTCTCCCACGAGGTACAGCCGCTGTTTTGTGAACCAAAGAAATGCCCTGCAAAGCCCACATCGTTCAGGCTAATTTTTTCACCGACCTAATCAACCACAGCGGCGGTTTCAATGGCCAAAGACTTACCTTATACCTACACAAGATTTATTACTTGGCACACCAAATTAACTACCTAATCCAGAAGGGAAGTTTCATCAGAAATTCCACAGGTGTCTGGCAGAGGTCGAGGTCGAGATCGGATCCCTCGATAGATAGATACGCACGTGAATCTTGAGATATCAGGGTTTTCTCTTTTTTTTCCTTTTTTTTTTTTTTTTTGGAAACGTACTAGTTTTGAGCTGGGATAATCGCTCTAAAGGGATAGTAGCATGTATCCGCATCAAATAACATGTTCAAATCGAAGAAATGAAGTTAGGGGACTTGGCAATGTTGTACAAATCGCAAGATTTTATACTCCAGATACATATATCGATGTGGCATCCCGTAACTATATCTAACTTTATTATTTAGAGTTCGCAGATAGTAGTACTTGCTATTAATAGCAGCTATCGATAACGGTTGCTAGGATAGCTTAGTTTACATTGAGGCATCGCATAGTTTCGTTGGCGAATTTATTAAGCTAGTTAGCGGGAAATTTACTAACAGCAATCGAGATAAGAAGTTTAAATAGGGGCGCAAGCTGGCAAGTAAAGTATATGGACATGTAGTTCCATCATAGATTATAACAATTATGCTTGTGTGTAGTAGAACTTTGGCGTTTATCTGATATTATTATTTCTGTTTGAACGCGTTGAATAAGACTTTTTTTTAGGGATTCTAGTTTCTTTACCACTTATTGTAACTATCCACACCGAGAACCCTCTTTAGTGTGTATGCCCAAAACTTCCCTAGCGCTAAATATTGGCGGACTAGGGTTCAGACATCCCAAGAGTATTGGCTTGCTTTGTGTTTCATCCGAAGGCATGCTATTTTGGCTGTATATCAAAGCTCCACTTGAAAAGTGGCGGCCGGCAACCGCGACCGTGCGATCTGTATTGTCCCCTTCCCCCCATTTTCCTACTGTAACGGTATACGTACAGGCGTAAGCCGGGTCATTTACGTACGGGCCTATAAATAGTGTAGAGCCCTAGCTACGATGTGTTGTTATCACCATCGATTGATCATCAACCATACATATAGAGACCTACATACGTTCCAGCTATAAGCACTGAGCTTCAGCACTTTAACACGTTATCAG